>BLSH010553715.1:43886-69347 GCA_018402905.1 Glandirana rugosa | reverse complement strand
ATATTATTAAACATAAAACGTGGTATTACCATGACACATACCTTCATATATTCCTCCTGCAGAACCTGGATGATGGCAGAACATGTCTCCGGAATAATGACTCCGAGAGCCTGGGGGGAGATGCCTGTGGTGAACTTGAGGTCCTGCAGGCTTCTTCCTGTCGCCAGGTATCGCAGAGTAGCAATGAGCCTTTGCTCAGGGGTGATAGCAAGGCGCATGCAGGTGTCCGCCTTCTGGATATAGGGGGACACCAATGCCAGGAGGTGGCTAAAGCAGGGGTCCGTCATCCGGAGATAATTCCTGAAATCATCAGGATTATTCTCCTGGAGCTCCCTTACCAAAGCCATATGACCAAATTGATCACGATTCTGCAACCAATTCTTGGTCCAGCAACTCCTCTCTCTCCTTCTCCTACGTTGGTTTCGGGTCCAAGCCAGAACTCCTAGGTCAACAGCAGCGAGATTTCTCTCTCGAGAAGGCAACATGGTTGACGAACGAGCGTCCAGAAACGAGCCAAAGAACGATCCAAAAAGAACGATCTGAAGAACGATCTGAAAGTCGCGAATCAACACACACCAAACTTCAACTAACACGAGATTAGATGAAGGAGCCCAAAGGGTGGCGCAATGATACCAGCACTTCCTCTTTATACGCGCGTTCGCGTCATCACGTTCGGCCGGTCGTACGTTGTACACACGACCGTCGTGTGCATGTCCGTGGCCTACATACGACCGTCAACGTACGATTCAACACGGTCGTACGTGCGATCGTCGTCCCGTGTGTACGGGGCATAAGAGTGAACAAATCACTCTAACCAAGTGAAAATATAAGGAAGAAAGATAATGGTGCTATCTCATAAAGAAAAACCTTGTTCATTCAATATCTCTGATAAATTCATACCCCACATATAGTGTACAAATACAACATTAATCAAATAAGGAATCTTATAAAAAAAATGAATACATTTAAAAATTGTTATAAGTAAGAAAATATGTGAAAAAAATGCAGTCCAACAAACATCCTTAGTGCATCTTCACAGAAAAAGTCCAATCACCATGATCCAAAGAAGAGTGTAAATACAATTTGTGTCCTTCAACTAGTGCTCCGCCATAAATAGTGCTTATGAAATGCAATCAGAGATACTGTAACAAAACAAAGATCTAACCTAGAGTGTGATAACTTGTTGGAAAACCTCTGTGCAGTCTGACTGTCCCCCCCACTTTTCCTCAACCAAAATAGGCAATTTCAGAACTGCACAGGTACTACTTCAATCTGGCAGATGTGGCATCAGAAACAGCAATGGCTCCTCCCAGTGCTACAGAAATGGACAGGTGCACCCCTTCCATTATTTTTAGGAAGACATCTACCTATCTACAGCTATTCTCAGGGCCAGTTCACACTGCCATGACCTGAAATTAGGCAGGACTTTCCCAGGCAACTTCTAAGCAACTTCAAGGCAACTTCGATGCAACTTCAAGGCAACTTTGAAGCAACTTCAAACTCAACTATGCCAGGCGACTTTGCCTGTGGCCAATCAGAGGAGGGAGGGGGTTACCTGGGTAATTCATGGGGAGTACCTTGGTAAATTCCTTTCTTTTTCCTGTAAAGTCGCTTCAATATAGATGGGGATCCGACTTGGAGGGGACTTCCATTGAATGCTATGGGCACAAGTTGGATAGAAGTTGCCTTGAAGTAGTGCAAGAATCTTTTTTGAAGTTGGAGCGACTTCAGTAGTGTACATTAAGACGGCTCTCATTCTTTTCAATGGGAGGGACACAAGTCATTTTTACTAATGATGTTTTGAACTACAGTATTATATGATAAATGTAACCAGTGCCCATCTGTACTAGAAATCTACCATTGCTGAACAATAGAAAAGTGATGACTTTCAGTGATGTCAACTTCATATTCTGCTGAGGAGAGGCAGTGCAGTGTATTTAAGTGTATGATTGTAGTCAATGGATTAACCCACAAATACTGCCCAGGCAAACTCTGAACCATTTAGACAGTAAGGGCCGGTCCACACCAGAAAGTGTGCGGTCAAACGTGCGTATTTTTGCATATTTTTGTGTGGTGCATTTTTGACAGCCTATTCATTTCAATGGGTTGCCAAATGCGCAGGAACTATGGCAGGGAAGATTTTTCAAATTGCACCACACCAAATGGCATGGTACTGTGATAGCATGTGTTTTGGTAATTGCAAACCTGCGTACATTTGTTAGATGCATTGGAGGTATTGGGACCCTTAACAATTCATGGCACCCGCGAGCGTCTAATTAGGGCTTTACGTTCCCATGCAATGCAGAAAATGCACACATAAACATGTGTTTCCTGCACCCCAAGTTGTGTGAACAAGGCCAAGGTCCAGACATGTTCATACAGCATGTTGCTACCTATTTTAGCTATATATTCAGTAATATTAACACACAAGAGACACCGCTCTGGTCAGTGGAGCTTGGATTTAGGCAATCAGCTGATGCATCTCCCCCAGGTGCTCAGGCTTCATGAATGTCCTCCATACATTCCGATGTTCCAGTTAGCAAAATCAAAGCAAAAGATGAGCCGGCACTCTTGGGGATCAGATAATACAGTGTTTTTATTCCATCGTGGCAACAAGCTGTTGATTGCCATTGCCACGATGGAATAAAAACACTTTATTATCTGATCCCCATTATCTGATCCCCAAGAGTGCCGGCTCATCTTTTGCTTTGATTTCAGTAATATTAAGGTCTCATACACATGGGCGTTTTATTGATGCCACGTTTTTGGGCATTTTTTGCAGCTCTCCATGTTATTTAATGGTCCCATAAAAATGCAGACATTTTTGAGCTGTAGAGGGCGTCGGCATTAGTAAGCTGTAAATAGAACGCTGGACCAGCGCGTTCCGAGGCTGTAACGCCGTACCAACGTTGACTGGCGTTTTTGACACCGCCGTTTTCAGGTTAAAAAATAGCAGAGGACTGATTTTTTTTTAAAAAACACCTATTGACGCCGACGCTCACTAACACTCATTAACGCCGATGCAAAACTCCACTGTGTTCGGGGGGATCGGGTAGGGCGGACTAGATCCCCGTCGGCTACTCGCGATGGCCCCCCTGCAGTGAAAGAACGGAAGTCCGTGTAAGTGAACACGGATCTCTGTTCTGTTAGAGGAGGAAGGGCTGTGATCACAGGCTTCCTGTATATGGAAGCCGTGATCACTCCCTTCCCCCAGCCAGCCCTGCCCACACACAGTTAGAACACGCCCAGGGAACACAGTTAACCCTTAGAGAGCCACCTCCAGGTTAACGCCTTCACTGCCAATGACATTTACACAGTAATCAGTGCATTTTTATAGCACTGATCGCTGTATAAATGCCAATGGTCCCAAAAACGTGTCAAAATGGTCCGCCATTACTAGTAAAAAATTAAAAAAAATAAAAACCCCAGAAATTAATTCTCATCATCTGTAAACGTGGCAACTTTTGCACAAACCAATCAATAAACGCCGATTGCAATTTTTTTTACCAAAAATATGAGGAAGAATATAAATCGGCCAAAACCGATACAAAAAAATGTATTATATTTTTTTTTTGGATTTGTATTTTAGCAAAAAGTAAAAAAAATGTTTTTTTTTGCAAAATTGTTGCTATTCTTTTGTTTATAACAGTGATCAGAAATGATGCAGAGGTGATCAAATACCACCAAAAGAAAGCTCTTTTTGTGGGGAAAAAAGGACGCAAATTTTGTTTGGGTACAACGTCGCACGCCCATGCAATTGTCAGTTAAAGCGACGCAGTGCCGAATCGCAAAAAGTGCTCTGGTCCTAAAGTGGGAAATCCTTCCGGGGCTGAAGTGGTTAAACTCCATCAGTCTGTGCCTCTGTGCTTGTGATAGTGTCAGCTTCCTGTCTGTTTCCTTGTACAAGCCAGATCTGCTATTATCTTGGATAGCTTTGTTGCCTTATACCCAGGTTACCCTTTGGATTGTTAACTGCAATACACTTGTTTGTTACCAGTAGAGATGGGCCGAATACCCCCCGGTTTGGTTTGTTCCAGAACTCTCGAACATCGCGAAAGTTTGGAGCTGAATAACGAACCTCATTGAAGTCTATGGGACCTGAACTGGAAAAATCAAAAGTACCCATTTTGAGGGCTTATATGCAAGTTATTGGGCATACAAATTGTATGGGGGTCCGGTTACTGCCCTGGGGGACATGTATCAATGAAAAAAAGTTTGTAAAAAACATAATTTTCAAATTGGCAGTGATTTACTGATGTTTAACCACTTTGCCACCAGGCCAATTCTGACATTTTTTCTCCTACACGTAATAATCATTGTTTTTTTGCTAGAAAATTACTCAGAACCCCCAAACATTATATATGTATATTTTTTAGCATAGATCTTAGGGAATAAAATGGCAGTCATTGCAACTTTTTGTGTCACGCGGTATTTGCGCAGCAATTTTTCAAACATGTTTTTTTTTGGAAAAAAAAAGTTTCATGAATTAAAAAAAAACAGAACAGTAAAGTTAGCCCAATTTTTTTGTATATTGTGAAAGATGATGTTACGCCAAAGTAGATACCCAGCATGTCACACTTTAAAATTGCGCCCACTCAGGAAATGGCGCCAAACTTTGGTACTTAAAAATCTCCATAGGCGATGCTTTAAAAATTTTTACTGGTTACATGTTTAGAGTTACAGAGGAGGTCTTGGGCGAGAATTATTGCTCGCTCTAACGCACGCGGTGATACCTCACACGTGTGATTTGAACACCGTTTACATATGATTTACGTGTGCGTTCGCTTCTGTGCGCGGGCTTGCGGGGACGGGGCACTTTAAAAAACATTTTTATTATTATAATTTATTTTACCGTTTTTTTTTATTTTTACACTTTCTCTTTAATTTTTTTTTTGATCACTATTATTCCTATTACGAGGAATGTAAACATCCCCTGTAATAGGAATATTGCGTGGCAGGTCCTCTTTATGGGGAGATATGGGGTCAATAAGACCCCACATCTCTCCTCTAGGCTGGAAAGACCGAGATCAGAAAAAAACAGCGATCTCGGTCTTTTCAGCCGGGTTCACGAGCATTGTTTGCATCACGTGACATACGTCGCGCCTGGGCCTCTGAGGCGCATAGAGATGAGTGGTGACCATCTAGTCATCAGTCATCTCTATGCTCAACTTCCGCCGGCGACGGATCTGTTCTCCGGGCCGCCGATGGCACGGGCGGCCCGGGAGAAGCAGCAGAGGGCGGCGGGAAGGGGGGCATCCCCTCCCATTGCCGATAAGAATGATCAGTCGGCTGAACTGCCGCTATGATCATTCTTATGGTGCAGAGAATTGCCGGTGGTTTAAAATTATATCTGAATGATGCATATAGGGGCCATCATCATTCAGAAATCACCACTTGAAGACAAGGACGTCTTTGGATGTTCGGCGGTCGGCAAGTGGTTAAAGTAAAACAATAAAAATGAAAAAATCCTTTAAATATAGTGCTGGAGGTCCCCTTAGTCTGCCTGTAAAGTGACGCATCTGTACCGTGTATAGAACCTGTTGCAGCAAAAATTACATTTATAAAGGCAAAAAAAATGACATTTTCCCTGCATGCTTTATTTATTTTATAAACAACAGCTTGGGGAGCCTGTATGATGAGGCCACAACTTAGTACACTCTAAACGAGATTAGAGATTTTTTTGGATAAATTATGGGGTCTGTTTCGCAGACTTTGGATAGAAGTAACAGATGCAGAGAAATTGGGCTTTGGGTGTTGGTGGTGCCTTCACACTGTAACCATATAGAGGTGCTCTTGATGAAAGCAAGAATTGGCCTTGCTGTAAAAAATTTAAATGATATGCACCTGTCAAACAGGTGCAGAAAATTTGGTTCTTGGGTGTTAATTGTGCCCATGAAACCTATACCAAAAAATTTTGTCCAGATAAAATCAACACCCACAAAGCTAAGAAGTAGAGTTGAGCGAACCCGAACTGTAAAGTTTGGGTTCGAGTTCTGGGTTTGGGTATTTGATCACGCATGTTGAATAGCTGCAGGGCAGCCAATCAACAAGCGTTTCACTGGTTTTCCCTAGAAGCCATCACAGCCATGCCTACTAATGACATGGCTGTGATTGGCCAGTGCATCATGTGACCCAGCCTCTACATGTGGCTGGAGTCACAGTGCTGCATGTCACATGCTCTCTGGGTAGTGTAGGGAGAGGATGCTGCCGGTGCTGTGAGGGACAGATTGCAGATAGATAGATAGGTAGAGATTACTACTACTACTGCTTTTAGGGACAGATTGCAGATAGATAGATAGGTAGAGAAAGTTCGGGTCCCCATTGAATTCAATGGGGTTCGGGAAAAGTTCAGGTCAAGTTCGGTACCGAACCCGGACTTTTTTCCGAAGTTCGGCCGAACCCACCGAACCCGAACATCCACGGGTTCGCTCAACTCTACTAAGAAGCATAGACAGTTTTGCAGAGATTTCAGATCCAGAAAACAATTAATCGGCAACATCGGCATCAGAGGCTTGATAGCTGCTGCTAAACCAAGACAGATTCGTTTTCATAAATGTCAGCCACAACGGATTCTGTGGACAGACGCGCTCTTTTATCCATTACAAAACCTGTTCAGATGCCTGTTTGGAAAGCATGCTGGATGCAGGACAGCTCAATTGCATATTGGGCAAGTTCTGGCCAGTGGTCTATTCTCATGTAACCCAGTTGAGCATCAACTGGAAAGCTCTCCATGTCTGTTTTCGCCCCTAGGTAATCTCCCACCATATGATGCAGATGCTGCCAATGGGATATCGAAGCTGACAGCCCTGTGTGCCGAGGACTAAAAGAATTTTAAAATGCATCACTGAGGAGGCCCCCTTCTCCACTGCTCCTCTCTTGACCAACAGAAGCCTCAAAACTAGCCTTTCCATGAGAATGTAATCTAGCAGAGCCTGGAAAGGCATTACATAAACTCCTCTTTAAGGTGTACTCAAGATATTTCATCCTCTGCTCCCTCTGAGAGGATGGGATGAGTTCCAAAGACTTTCCCCTTATAACCGTGGTCAAGGAGGGTTGCCAACCAATAGTGATCCTATTCCTTGATTTTTTTTGTATAATATGTTTTTATTTGAGAAATAAAGAGAAAATAAGCCAAAAACAAAAACTTACATGTTGGTTACAGCAGCAAATCAAAAATAACAACGTTAAAGCTATCACAAGGTATCCATACAATCATAAAGAGTGGCTGGTGTTTAATATTATAGACTATGGTCACATCCGGCCATCCGCATTTGGGGCCAAAAGTGACACCTTATAAGGGTACGCCTCTCCGGAGAGGGGGAGGGCCCCTTTAACCCATTTACCTGAAGCCACAACGTGGCAACCTACAACAATAAGACCCAACATTGTAAATTTGGGTAAATTATCTCAGAGATAGAAGAAAAAAAAAAGAGGGAAAGAAAAAAAAAATAAAAATATAAGGAAAGACGAGTAGAGAAGAGGACCAAAGGGACAGATAAGGTAGATGGGTAAGAGAAGGAGGGGAGGGGGGTAGGACTGGGTAAGAGAAGGGAAAGAATCCACTCCCGGTTTCACCACCTAAGCTTCAGTGGAATGAAAAATTATCCAAACACATTTGTTCATTCAGACGACATGATTTCAGCATATTTAGCTGAATATTTAAACGCGAACCAGCAGGACCATATTTTCGATGAGATATCGGATCTCCCTCTCAGATCATATGTTAAATCTTCCATATAATATATGTTATCTATCGCCTGAAACCATTGTTTAATAGAAGGAATGGTGGTTTGTTTCCAGAACTTGGGAATTAGCATTTTCGCTGCGTTAAGCAGGTGAGGGATAATTGACTTTCGATATCGTCCTACTGGTTCTGAAGTGCAATGGAAGAGCATCAACCATGGATCCAACCCTAAAGCTGAGCCCTGGATACATTTAATCCAATACTTGACTTCCAACCAGAAATGTTTATATACGGGCAGTGCCACCAGATGTGGGCGTGGGTGGCTTTCTCACCACACCCCCTCCAGCATAGTGGGGGTACATCTGGGAAAAACCTATTCAAGATTACTGGAGAGTAGTGCCATCTCGTTAGAAGTTTATAGTTGGATTCAGCGATTCTAGTCAATATGGAGGACGAATGTGTTAGCTGTACTATTGTTGAGCGTTGTTTATCTGAAAGAGGAGAGTTGAGGTCAACTTCCCAGTTATGGAGAAATGATGGCCAGTGATCCGGTTGTAGGGTTTGGATGGCTTGATAGCACAGTGAGATGCATCTCCGGGGGGGTTGAGGCAAAGCAAAAATCCCCTCGACTGGGTTAAGGTCTGTCAATGTCCTGAGAGGTTTTGGTAAAACTTTGACAAATTGAGTCAATTGTTGGTGTTTCCAATGATCCAGGTGTGAGAGAGTAGGATAGGAAGTGGAAGCTGACAAAGGGGTTAGACCCTGCCTGGTTGTACAGTGATGAAGGCACACTGGGGATTGAGATAACCATGAGCAGAATTTTGGGTTATCTTCTCCAGGGGGGAAAAAAGCATGGCCAGTGATGGGCATCAAAGGCGAGTTATATTTCCATTTCTGGTGTTTATGTATTGAGTCCCATACATCAAAAGAAGATTTGGTTAAGGGAGAAGTGAGATCCGCTAAACGTCTATAAGTTTTAGGTATCCACATTTGTGTATACAGATCTCTCCCACTTAGTTCACATTCAAGATCTACCCATATTTTATTATTTTTTTGAAACTTCCAGTCGGCCATCCTAGCCAGAACAACCGCCTGGAAGTACGCCTTAATGTTGGGCAGAGAGAGTCCCCCTAGACTCTTAGGTTTAAACAGACACTGTTTAGCCAATCGAGGGCGTCGCCTGTTCCAGATATACTTAGTTAGGAGGGAAGAAAGAATAGAAAAGAAACCCGGGGGTATGTTATAAGGGATCATTTGAAACATGAAAAGTAGCCTGGGTAGTAAATTCATCTTTATCACATTTATCCTACCTAGCCACGAGTGCGCAAGGTGAGTCCATTTATGTAAATCAGATCTAATAGAGTTCAGCAGGGGGATATAGTTTGCTCTAAATAATTGTGAGGGGCTAGATGTGAGGAAAATCCCCAAATATTTCAGAGTGGATGATTGCCAAGGAAAGGGCAAGGAGCTTTTCAACTGAGATGTTAAAGGTTCTGGGATTGAAATATTTAGAATTTCAGATTTCGTCGGATTAATGAGGAAGTTAGAAATTTCACCATATGTTTTAAAAGCCTGCATTAGGTTTGGGATACTAATTCGGGGTTGCTGAATATAAAATAAAATATCATCAGCGTACGCTGCAAATTTATGTTCCCGTTGACCCACTTGGACCCCGTGTATGTTCGGGGATTGTCGGACAGTGGACAAAAGTGGTTCAAGGGATAAAGCAAATAGTATCGGGGAGAGCGGGCACCCCTGCCTGGTACCATTAAATAGGGAGAATGGCTCACCCAATGTACCATTGATACGTAATTGGGCTGTTGGGTGATTATATATAGCTGCTATCATTTGTTGCATTTTAGGGCCTATACCGAAGGAGTCAATAGTTGCCATGAGATAATCCCAGCCCACCCTATCAAACGCTTTCTCAGCATCTGTGGATAATAACAGGGTGGGCTGGGATATCGACCTAACATATGATATGAGGGCTAGCGTTCTCAAAGAGTTGTCTCGAGCTTCGCAACCCGGGACAAAACCACATTGATCCTGGGAGATTAATGATGGGATAAGTGGGAGAAGCCTATTGGCAAGGACTTTTGTGTATAATTTAGCATCTATATTTAATAAAGAAATAGGGCGGTAACTACTACACAGACTAGGGTCCTTCCCTGGTTTGGGTAGAATAGTAATGTGAGCATGTAGAGTTTCCGGTCTAAGATAGTCACCGCTCGCTGCATTGTTCACGTATTTAGTTAGGTGAGGTAATAATTTTTCTGAGAACGTACGATAGTATGCGACCGTGAGGCCATCTGGGCCAGGGGCCTTGCCTGCTGCCATCGATTTCAGTGCAGTGAAGAGCTCATGAGTAGAGATATCTGCTTCAAGAGCCTTCACCGCGGAAATAGAGAGCCTCGGTAGGTTAGCTTGGGTTAAATATTGGGAGATTTATCTAGCTCGTTCATTCGAATCACTGATATTATCGGGGACATGATATAGTTGTTGGTAGAACGCATGGAATTCCCTGGCAATTGCTTTAGTCACATGAACCAATTCCCCTGTAGGTGTTTTAATTTTAGGAATGAAAGAGGCCGATTTCTTTTGCTGGAGAGAACGAGCCAGAAGTTTCCCTGACCTGTTGCCCCATTCATAATAGTTCTGGGATATTATTCTAAACGAGTTTTTCTGTTCTAATTGGAAAATGTCCTTCGGTTCCTCGCGTTTCAATGTCAAGGAGTGAAGGAGCAGGGGGGAAGAGTTTGTTTTATGGTTTCTTTCTAAATCAGCTATCTCCTTGATGAGTTGGGACTGTCTTTTAAGTCTATCCTTCTTTTTCCTTGACCCTAATTCTATGAGCTTCCCTCTAACAAAGGCCTTATGAGCTTCCCAAATAATTCCAGGGGAGACCTCAGGGGTAGAGTTTTCCTTAAAATATGTTGATATGTCGTAGTTTAAGAGTTTTTTGTCCACTTCATCTCGTAACAGAGTGTCGTTGAGTTTCCAGTTGCAGGGTCTGCATGGGAGGTCGGGCACCCGGATGGATAAACAAACCGGAGCATGATCCGAGTACACCATTGGGCCAATTTCCGTGCCAGCCACTAGTTCTAGATGGTGGTGGTCTACAAATATATAATCAATTCTTGAGTAAGAATTATGCAAGTTGGAATAGTGAGTGAAATCTTTTACTGCCGGGTGTCCCAACCTCCATGCATCCATCAACTGGCAGTCTATCAGACGTTTACGGAAAGCTAAGAGTTTTCTGCGGGAGATGTGTGAAGTACCTGATGAGGTATCCAGTTTGGGTTCTAAGGGAATATTCAGATCCCCGCCCCATATAATTAAACCTGATGCAAACTCTTTCAGAGCTGTTAGGGTGGAGGATAAGAAAGAGATAGTATTATGGTTAGGGGCGTAGGCAGTGGCCAGCGTACAAGAAATACTACCCAGGCTGCCCTTAACAAAAATATAACGGCCGTTCTTATCTACCAGTGTCTCTCTAATTGTAAAGGGGGAGTCTCTATGAAAGCCTATGGCAACACCTTTTGATTTCCTAACGTCCGAGAGACTATACAGCCACGTGGGGTGCATTGGAGAAAATAGTTTCACCTTGGTGAATGGGGTAAGGTGTGTCTCCTGTAAGAAGACAATGTCACTTTGCAGTCTTTTAAGTTCTCTATATAAGGCATGCCTCTTACCTGGTGAGCACAGCCCCCGGACGTTAAGAGAAATAACATTAAGGGTCGTCATCTATAATACAAACAAGTATATTAGCATATATAAATGGTGAGAGAAAACCGGGAGTGGAGGGGGGAGAGGATAAAAGAGGGCACAGGGTAAGAAAGAGAGAAAACAGAAGAAGGGAAAAGAAAGTAAAGAATAGGAGTAGGACATGAAGAGACAAATAAAATATCCAACAAATAAAGAATTGGAGGGCACGCATAGCAATGCGGTGCTACGCCAGGTAAGACCCAGGCGACCCCGCCGGAGAGAACCCACCCCCATAAATGTGGGAGGGCCCCCCCCCGCCAGGCCGCCCAGATCCCCCCGGCCACATTGAGTATAGGGAGTCCAGGGAATACCGACACCAACTGTTGTCAAGGCACTCCCCCGAGTCCCCGGTCAGTAAGTTGCAGCAAAAATCTTACCATATCAAAGACCTAAAAGAAGTATAAATGTAAACCGTGAGTCACGAAGAGACCCCACTCACAAGGAACATATAGCTGTTAGTGTCAGCCTGCGGACATGGAAACACCTGGGGAAAGAGTGAGAGATGGGGCAAACAAGAAAAAAAAAAAAAACATAGAACTAAAATTAACTCTAGATAAAGCGGTCCAAGTACCCTCATATATTAGAGCGGGGGCATCAATTGAATGAGCAACACAGTCCATAGACAGCAACGTGGGCGGGTGTAGATGGCCCAGAGCCTGTTTTTTTAAAATTAGCCTCCGTAATGGGGATATGGAGCTGTGCAGTGAAATGAAACCTTCAGAACGTTGATAGCGGTCTGGGAGATAACAGGTCATACGTGATCCAGCCAAAGTCCGCACACATTAAGAGGGCCCTGGGTTGTTAAGAGATAAACCAGAGCAAACAACGAGGCTCTTTCCCCCCTGTAGTTGAACCAATGTCTGCGCACTGACCGACATCAATAGTTAAGTAGCGGGATCTAGCGTGGCAGATTTACGGTTACGGGTCACTTTCTGCCATTGAAAATCTTGTGATGGGGAAAGCGGGGACAGACCCTCCGACCAGCCCGGAAGCTCCGGGGGGGGGGGGATTCCTACATCAAGGCAGAATTTCTGGAGTTCCTCCGGGAAACGAAGGACCACCGACCTACCGTCATTTTGTGCTATGAGACATGATGGGAAGCCCCAACGGTACGGAATCCCCTTCGCCTTGAGAGCCTCTGTGAGTGGTTTCAGGGCTCGGCGACGGTCCAAGGTTTCCTTAGCTAGATCCGGAAAGAATGAAAGCATGGCACCATCAAAATCTAGCGAGTTCACCTCTCTGGCCTTCTTCATTATGAGCTCCTTCTCGCCATAGTGATGGACCCTGCAGATCACATCCCTTGGAAGCTCGGAGGCTTGCGAGCGGGGTCTGAGAGCTCTGTGCACCCGGTCTATTTTCAGGGGGTGGTCTGCATCGCGGCCTAGGAGCTGGTTGAAAATGCCCCGCACCGAGGCCTGTAGGTCATCATCCCGGGTGGCCTCGGGTAGCCTCGGATGCGGACGTTGTTCCTTCGGTTGCGATTTTCTTGGTCCTCTATTTTGTATAATGCCATCCTGTGGGCTATTTGTAATTGTTTGGTCGTGGCCTGTAGATCACGAATGGCGGCCGCGTGTCTGTCTAGGCGTTGCTCCGACTCCTCAACCCGCGACAATACTTGGGAGAGGTCTGCCCGCACTGCCGATACTTCCTTTTTGATTGCCCGTTCCAAGCTGTGCAACATAGAGGCCAGTTCATTTTTGGTGGGCAGACCGCTAACCAACGCAGCTACCTCAGAGTGATGTGAGGCCCCGTCTTCACACTCGGAGAAGATGGAAGGAGAAGGGGATCGAGGTCTGCGTGTAGCTTTATGGCGGGAGGCGGAGTCACTTACACGCGGTGATCGGCCTAGGCCATCAGCGTCTAGGGAATCCTCGGGTTCCACCACTAAGAACCTCTTGATAGAGCCTGAAGGGGTGGCCTGAGGTGGCAGTGTCTTCCCCGTATGTTTCCCCATGTTCCTGATGATCCAAGCAATAAAAGATATTAGATATGGTGCAATATTAATCACTCGACCGGGGAGCTCCTGTTGGAGACGTCCTCACAGCACCATACCGGAACCGGAAGCAGATCCTATTCCTTGATGACACAAATTCTCGGGTCCTTTCACAGGCTTTGAAGAATGAGGGAGGGAAGTTTGTGGAGGCATGAGAATCAGAGTCCTCAGGGTCACTGAGGATTACAGTATCTGGAAGTGCCTCCTCCCAGTCTCCTCCCAGTCATGTACTACTCCCAAGGGATCTGGGGATGAAAAACTCTCTTAAGGTTTGACATATGTCTTCCTCTGCTTCAATGTCTCCAAAACTGCCAGAATCCTCCTCCTCCTCCTCCTCCTCCTCTTGTGTGTTCTGTGTTGTCGCAAGAATGGTGTCTGCATAAAGCGGGCCTTGAGAGGTAAGGAAGTCCTCCTCTTCCTCCCATAAATGCCCTGTCCATAATGCCACACAGAGTCTGCTCCAGCAGAAACACAACAGGGATTGTGTCACTGATGCATGCATTATCACAGCTCACCATCTTTTTTGCCTCCTCAAATGGTGACAGTACAGCGCATGCATCCTTTATCAGCAGCCATTGGCTTGGGGAAAAAAAACGTTGTTGTGCCATACTCATACAGCTACTTGTTGACGGCCCTCTGCTGCATGTGCAGCCACTGCAGCATTGCCAAAGTTGACTTCCACCTGGTAGGCATGTCACAAATATGGCAGTTTATGGGCATATGGAATTCCCACTGAATTTCAGTCAACTGAGCACCGACGGTGTATGACCACCTGAAATGGCTACAGACTCTTCTGGACTGCTTTAGCATACTTCCGACCCTGGGTACCTGTTTAAGAAACGCTGTACCACCAAATTGAGGACATGTGCCAGGCATGGCACATGTGTCAACTTTCTCTGTCTAAGGGCGGACAGGGGGGTAGTGCCATTATCGCACACCACAATTCCTGGCTCCAGCTGTTGTGGCGTGAGCCACCTCTGGGCCTGCCCCTGCAGAGCTGCAATAATCTCTGCTCTGGTGTGGCTCTCGTCCCATAGACAGAGCAGCTGAAGCACTGCATGGCATCTTTTAGCCTGACTCATTGAATATCCCTTTGAATGCTTAGCGGGCACTAGTGGTTCATAGGACAATTCAGCAGAGAAGGGCATGGAGGAGGAGGAGGAGGGGGTGGAGCTGACAAATCTTGCATCATCACCACAAGCTGTATGGAGACATGTTGACAAAACAAGCCACAGCACTGAGCACTGTTCTGCATCGTTCTGAGTTGCAAGCAGAGTTACTCAGTATGCTGTGAATTAAATATATCATCCCTGACCATGCTTGCTGGACCACGTGTCAGCAATAACATGGAGCTTGTGGCTGACTGCCTTGCCCAATGATGCCACAGCATTGCCTTCCATCTGATGGCACAGAGCTGGAATGGCCCTTATGTGCAAAGAAATAGCGACTGGGAACAGTGGTACAACACATTCTGCAAAACACATAAGGAGGCAGACTGCACCAGACGGAAATGCAGGAGCTTTGACAAGCTTGAATTTAGACGCTGGGCATGTGGGTGGCAGTGACTGTTTTTTTTTTTGTTCTGTTTTTTGCTGCAGCTGGGGCAGAGAAATTTGCCTGCTATAGTCTACAGCTGGTGGTGTGCTGCTGGCAGATGTGCTACAAGGACCTGTGACACCCTTCGCTATACCATCATCCCTGTCAGTGAAAGCTGCTGAGAGGTCATGAGATATAGCGGGGACAGACCTGAAAGGTGAGGAGTGAGAAGGAGCAGAATTGCGTGGCTCTCAGGTGCTCTTGCCAATGGGCTGAGTGGTGGGTGGTTAACTGCCTGTCAAGCATTTGGTACCCAAATGGCTGGTGTTTTTGCCACGCTTGATCTACTTGAGGCAAAATTTGCAAATTTCAACAGTGAGATCGGCTGCACATGTGCTAAAAAAGGCCCAGACAGCTGAGCTGTGGGAAGTGGGCCAAAAGATAACAACTCCACAATGTGATGGAATAGGGTGGCTGCTCTCTACCCTTCCATGATGGCTGCCTTTTTGGAGTTGATCCTCACCCTCACTTTCTTCTTCTGCTCTATCCAGCACCCAAGTCGTGTCAGTGACCTCATTATCATCACCCCCCCCCCCCCCCCAAATGCTCATCATCACTGGAGCCAACTTGACAATACGCTGCAGCTGGGGGAACATAACTGCCAATTTGTTGTTTACTAGTGTTCTCCCCTCTCTGTAGGCTTATGTTCCTACCTTGCTCAATCTCAGAACCAACATCAGAATCAAGTAATGCCTGAGCATCGTCAAGGAGCAAGTGGCTGATGCTGTGTTCAAATAACTCAGATGTCTCCTCCATGCATGATGCTGGGGCTATGGCAAGAGTAGCTGTGGACAAGGAGGCAGAATAAGTCGCTGTGGCAGCTTTCTCTGCTTGGGTAATAGAGGATGATGAGAATGAGGATGGTTTAGTAAGCAAGTCCACCACCTCTGCATGCTGTGGCTGGATAGCATGGGCAACATCACTAAGCAGAGGAAATTATGCCCTGCCTGAGGGCAGACCACATCTACCTTTGCCTGTGGACACAGACGCTGCTGGCACCCTCATAGTGTCATGGGAATGCCTGCCTCTCCTTGATGGCCTCCCAGACATGATAAGGGGGGTTATTACTGAAATGTAATAGAAACAAGGAAATGTGTACTTGGATGCACTTTAATCAATGAAAAGTGGTGTTTGGTGCACTTTAATTTGAGTACTGACATACTGCAATATACTGCAGTAAAAGTGCACTAATGCAATTCAATATACTGCAGTAAAACTGCACTAACACACTTAAATATACTACAGTAAAAGTGCACTAACACACTTCAATATATCGTCGTAAAAGTGCACTAGCACACTTCAATATACTGCAGTAATAGTGCACTAATGCACTTCAATATACTGCAGTAAAAGTGCACTAACGCAATTCAATATACTGCAGTAAAACTGCACTAACGCACTTCAATATACTGCCGCAAAAGTGCATTAATGCACTTTAATATACTGCAGTTAAAGTGCACTAACGCACTTCAATATACTGCAGTAAAAGTGCACTAATGCACTTCAATATACTGCAGTAAAAGTGCACTAACGCAATTCAATATACTGCAGTAAAACTGCACTAACGCACTTCAATATACTGCCGTAAAACTGCATTAATGCACTTTAATATACTGCAGTTAAAGTGCACTAACGCACTTCAATATACTGCAGTAATAGTGCACTAACCCACTTCAATATACTCCAGTAAAAGTGCACTAACACACTTCAATATACTGCAGTTAAAGTGCATTAACGCACTTCATTATACTGCAGTAATAGTGCACTAATGCACTTCAATATACTACAGTAAAAGTGCCCGGACGCACTACTATGCTGCAGTAAAACTGCCCTTAAACACTAAACTGACACTACAGTAAAGATGAACGATCTCACTACACTCATGCTGCACTATCACTATAGTCACACTGAACTGACACTAAATTAAAAATGAACGGTCACACTACACTCAAGCTGCACTATTACTATATTCACACTACAATTACACTCTGCACTCACAATAGATTGACAATAGCACACTATAGCACACTAACTTGCTAGTAGCAATGAACAGAGCCCTGTTCTATCTATCTCCACTCCAATATCACACTGCAAATGGCTGCTCTGGGAAGGAACCTTTTATAGTGTAAGATGGGCCTATGAGCAACGAGCCATGATTGGGCACAGTCATCATTACTTTCCCCAATCATGGCTCTGGCAGTGTTCTGTGCCCTGATTGGGCAGATCCATCATTGCTTCAGCCAATTAGGGCTTTCAATGCACTGTGTGGTGCCCAGTGCTTTGTGGGGCAGTCAGCAGGCCGAACAAATGGTTGAACGCTCCGACAATTCGGGTGTTTGGCGAACGGGTGAACATACAATGCTCAGCCCGAACTCATACTGTTTTTGGACTACATTTGGACTACATTTTCCCGAAGCTTGTACTGTCCCAGGATTCTGCTACCTGCTACTGTCTACTGCCTGACCAAACTCGGGACTACAAGTATCTACAGAGCCACCAGTTCCTTCAAAGCTGGAAATTTAATTTTGCTAATCAAAGGAAGACGTTGTATACATGCCGGGTAGCACTCTGTCCACTTGTACATGAGTGACTATAAATATAGTGGTTGTTCATTGAGCAATATGACACACAATGTAACCACATTATGTCATTGTTGTTTTATAAACATGTATTTATGTGCTCTGCTTTTTAATTGGTATTAATAAAAATCAATAGATTTTATGTACTTCATCACTCTATCTTTCATTGGAGCTTATACCCTTTAAAGTCCCACCAGAGGGTCTTGTTTTTATATTTGGTAGTATTTAGGGATGTTGGTAGTATTTAGGGATGTGGGTATTCCCTCCATCATTCCACTAGAGCAGGGATCTCCAAACTACGGCCCTCCTGCTGTTGCAGAACTACACATCCCATGAGGCATTGTAAAACTCTGACATTCACAGACATAACTAGGCATGATGGGAATTGTAGTCCCTGAACAACAGGAGTGTCATAGTTTGGATACCCCTGCACTAGAGTAAAACTTTGTGTAAATATTGCTTTTTTATATGTGCATTAGGATCTCAAGACCTAATCTGAGAGGAGCTACATCCCCTTCACCTGTTCCCTACCACCCTCCTGGCCCTCTTATGTGCCCCTTTAAATGACGGGAAGACGCAATATATGCTTATTGCGATTTTTTTTACAAAAATATGTAGAAGAATACATATTGGCCTAAACTGATGAAGAAATTTGTTTTTTTTACAATTTTTTTGATATTATAGCAAAAAGTAAAAAATATTGTTTGTTTTTTTAATTGTCGCTATTTTTTTGTTTACAGCGCAAAAAATTAAAACCGCAGAGGTGATCAAATACCACCAAAAGAAAGCTCTATTTGTGGGAGAAAAAGGTTAAAGCGACGCAGTGCCATATCGCAAAAAAAATGCTCTGGTCAGGAAGTAGATAAATCCTTCCGGGGGTGAAGTGGTTAAATTAATAATTTTGGATTTAACAATTTTTGTACAATAAACATTAATTCATGATAACCCAACCACAGTACTTTTGCCTTTCGATCTAGCCACTTTACTACCACTGTTCTCTATCAAGGGGGTGTCCTTTTCTATTCAATGTATGCTTCATGGCTTTGATGGCAACATCACATGGGTGTGCGATGAATTAAGTTAATTAAGTACTAAGTAATACAGTTCTGAGCCTTTGTTTTAAACACGCCATCATACAGGCCTGATTGGTGGAGTGCTGCAGAGATGGTTGTTCTTTTGGAAGGTTCTCCTCTCTCCACAGAGAAATGCTGGAGCTCTGTCAGAGTGACCATCAGGTTCTTGGTCACCTCCCTGACTAAGGTCCTTTTCCCCCTTTCGCTCAGTTTAACCGGGTGGCCCACTCTAGGAAGAGTCTTGGTGGTACCAAACTTCTTCCATTTATGAATGATGGAGGCCACTGTGCTCATTGGGACTTTCAATGCTGCAGAAATGTTTCTGTACCCTTCCCCAGATCTGTGCCTCAATACAATCCTGTCTCGGAGGTCTACAGACAATTCCTTGGACTTCCTGGCTTGGTTTGTGCTCGGACATGCACTGTTAACTGTGGGACCTTATATAGACAGGTGTGTGGCCTTTCCAAATCATGTCCAATCAACTGAATTTACCACAGGTGGACTCCAATCATTCCGTTACAATTTTTCATGCATTCTTTTATTGCAATGTATCTGTATATTGTTTATTATGCACTGTTGATTAATTGTCTACCTTCTGTATTTATTTAGAACTTATAAATGCCTCATTGTTCCTGAGGAAGCATATAGCGAAACATGTAGAACCAGGGGGCATCTTATCAAATTCTTCCCAATTTCTTGCATTTTCTGTATGTGGTAAAGAAGATTGTTTTATGTGAAGTAGAAACTCAGTCCCAGTGCCCTCTGGCCAGAAAATATAGCCAAAAGAAGAGAAGGAGTGAATAAGGACCCAGGAAAATAAACTCCTGAAAATAAATGAGTAGGTGGGCAGTTCATATAGCCAGACTGATGGAGAGAAAGCAGTGGATTACAAGTGTAAACTTGCTAGTTCATTAATCCATATGTAACACATATTCTTTATAAAGTCCAATTCATTGTATAGTATGAAGGTTCTCAAACCCACAAAGCATTCTGATGGAATCCACAAAACCAGTAATAGATGTGAGCTTACCAGAATCTGGTAGGTATTGCGCGGATGTCAAGATTCCAACTCAGGTATAGATGATCTGGCATCAGATGACGGCTTTTGAGCTGAAACGCGTCACTCTTTTTACACATACATATTGTGAGTATTTTTAATCCCCTCATTTGAAATAAATTTCCATCAAGCAGTATTACAGTATTGTGGTCTTTCCCTTCTCATAACATTTATGGTGAGTGCTGCAACATCCTGGGAAGCGCTATCTGGAGGATTTGAAGTCGCCTACTCGTACAAGAATTCCTCTTCTGCCTTCTTCCCCCCTTCCATCCCTGTCTTCACGGTCAGCGGACACCAGATCATCTATACCTGAGTTGGAATCTTGACATCCGCGCAATACCTACCAGATTCTGGTAAGCTCACATCTATTACTGGTTTTGTGGATTCCATCAGAACGCTTTGTGGGTTTGAGAACCTTCATACTATACAATGAATTGGACTTTATAAAGAATATGTGTTACATATGGATGAATGAACTAGCAAGTTTACACTTGTAATCCACTGCTTTCTCTCCATCAGTCTGGCTATATGAACTGCCCACCTACTCATTTATTTTCAGGAATTTATTTTCCTGGGTCCTTATTCACTCCTTCTCTTCTTTTGGCGCTGCAATAGTTTTGAGAATATTTATGGACAATTGGATCAGTTGTTTTGCGAGCAGCCTAACTTGTATTTAAGGTTCTGATATTGGTGTCATTTTTTAAATATTAAGTGAGCGCGGGCTTTTGCATATACAGAAAATATAGCATCATTTAAAGAAGGAATAAACTCCTTATTTTTAGATTGTTGATGGCAGTGAAAATGAATTTACTGTCTCAATAGTCCAATTGCAATAACAAGTGTTACCTACTTGTGGTTCTGAAGCCTAATTCTGATTGCATGTCTCCAGTACAAATTTGGTGCGTCACCTATTGTTGCACTGTTCTTTTCATTTTGCAATATATCAGCAGCCCTGATTGCACTCACTATTTATAACTGAATCCTGGAATGTGAAAACATCTTTCCAGGCATACAGTATAACATGGGAGTTAATGCATTTAACATGAGTTTTCGGGCTTCAGTATGTATCAGCATGAATCAACAAACTGCTGACTGCTGATGCATACAGCAGGTGATTAGGTAAATCAGAGGATAGGGCAAGTGGTAAAAGTTGTGCACCTGCCTGTCACATCACATAGGCAGTCGGTGTCCAATAGGCAAGCCATGCCCGTACGGACAATGCAGCTTTGCCCCCCCCCCCTTTTATTTTATGATTAAATAACATGTTAATGTTACATTTAATATAGCATTGTACTGGAACATGCTTTATATAAGGGTTTATGTCATTATTGCAATATATGTACCCACTAAGAATTGCCTTGTGCCATTATCATTAGCAAACCCTTTAATCATACTTTGCGGACCCTAAGGAATAAGGCAGCTTCTCAGTTTCTATGCTTTCCAGAGAGCAGAATAGTTCATTTACGTCAAAGGGGTATTTAACAATATTGACAATTTGCCATCTATGCTGAAATTCAATGAATAAACAGCAGTCAGTGGAAAATCCATTAAATCAAGAAGACTGATATGTTGTATAATGATCAATTTCAGACAGCCTTATGAATAGTAAATGACCACCAAATTGGGCAATGTGTCTACGACTGAAAGGAGTGAGATAAATTGTAATGTGTAAACTCAGAGATGAAGACTTTATAGAGAGTAACTACTGAATAAGATCTGTCAGTTATAGAAGAAAAGATGTGTTTAATGAGACAATTCCATTACCAAGCTGTCACCAAAATATAACCATTAGTCTAATAAAAGAGATGTGAGTGGGAAATTTCCCATTGTCTTTGCATACAAAATTGAGTGTTCCATATTTATATTTCTAGTTCTGCAATGGCCTTGCACAGCCCAAAAACTACAAGTGGTGCCGTAGATTTGAGCAGCACTTTTGTCATTCACAAAATATGGTCTTTAAAGTGTATCTAAGCCCCAAAATTGAATTTATTGCAGTTTAGTAGTCATTTGATTAGGTGGTTGCATTAGCTTTCTTTTTTAAGCCTTTCTTTACATTTATTTTTACTTCATCATCCTTCCAGTAGCACGCTTCCTGTACTAGAGTGACAAAGCCCAACCACTACACTACCCGCCTGGAGTTTGCATGTTCTCCATATGCCTGCGTGGGTTTCCTCTGGGTACTCAGTTTCCTTTCACAGTCCAAAGACATGCTGGTAGGTTAGTTGGACCCTGTCTAAATTGGCCATAGTATGTGTATGTATGAATGTGAGTTAGGGACCTTAGATTGTAAGCTCCTTGAGGGTAGGGACTGATGTGAATGTACAATGTATATGTAAAGCGCTGCGTAAATTGACGGCACTATATAAGTACCTGAAATAAATAAATAAAAATAAATAAATAAGTGCACAGATAGTTACAAGCTCATTAGATTTCTGGCATGATCAACAAGTATTTTTGTACAAGCAGTTGTTTTAAAGTGGTTTTAAAGAAACTAAACATGGTGAAATAGGCATGCATTAAAAATATATTTTTTTCTTTTTTTTCCTAACATACATTTTAGAAACTGAGAGATCACATGCATTTCTGGGAGCTGAAAGCATTTATTGTGCACAGATTTCCACCATGTTGGAGAATCTCTACATGATCAATCAACCTGTCACTGTATGTGTGCAGCATCTGTTCATTCTGACTATATTGAAGCAAGTTGTCAACATCATTACAAATAAAAAGATGGGAACATACACACTGGCATTTTTACTGCATACCTTTGGAGGCTTATTATTTTTTTCCTCTCTTTTTCAAGCAGAGGAGGCTATGCTAACTTTTAGACCCCTTTCACACCGCAACGTTTTTCAGGCGCTTTGGCACTAAATATAGTGCCTGTAAAGCGCCTGAAAAACTTCCCCCACTCCACCCCAGTGTGAAAGCCCGAGTGCTTTCACACTGGGGTGGTGTGCTTGCAGGACGGGAAAAAAAGTCCTGCAAGCAGCATCTTTGGGGCGGTGGAGGAGCGATGTATACACTGCTCCTCTACCGCCCATGCCCATTGAAATGAATGGGCAGCACTTCCGAAGCTACTGAACACTGCTTCAGAAGCGCCACGCGCTGGCATGTTTATCCCCTTGTTAACCCCTGCTGCCCTGGGTTAAAAGTGCCCTGCTGCCGCCCGAATAGCGGCGCCAAAGGATCGCTGTAACAGCGGTAAAGTGCCGCTAAGCTAGCAGCACTTTACCGCTGACGCTCGGGCGGCCCCAGTGTGGAAGGGGTCTTAGTGTCAGTAAATGACATGCAGCAGTCTTTCTCACATGGAATACTGGGGGCAAGAAATATAAATCTTAAACACACCTCAACAAAAAAGTGAATTATTGTTAAAAATAAATGGTACCTGTAGTTCAACAGACAGTGCCAATTTCCTAGTGAAAGTTTGCATCTCCTTTCTTTTGTCTACACTGAGGCTGGGTTCACACTTGTGCGAATTGGATGTGGGTTTCACGGCATCCAGTTCCCATGACAGGAGATTATGACCGACTCTTAATGGAGCCAGTTCACACATCTCTGGAACGGCTGCAGAGCGGATTGCACCGGGGTCCTTTGCATCCTAAACCGCTAGCAACAAAATGTCCAAATTGGGCTCAAAGTGTCAATATTTTGTGTGGCCACAATTATTTTCCAGCACTGCTTTAACCCTCTAGGGCATGGAATTCACCAGAGCTTCACAAGTTGCCACTGGAGCCCTCTTCCACTCCTCCATGACGACATCAAGGAGCTGCTGGATGTTAGAGACTTTGCACTCCTCCACCTTCCGTTTGAAGATGCCCCACAGATGCTCAATTGGGTTTAGGTCTGGAGATACGCTTGGTCAGTCCATCACCTTTACCCTCAGCTTCTTTAGCAAGGCAGTGGTCGTCTGGGAGGTGTGTTTGGGGTCAGTAGGGATACATGCAGGAGGCATGTATATACATATACAGTATATCACAAAAGGAAGTACACCCCTCACATTTTTGTAAATATTTTATTATATCTCTTCATGTGACAACACTGAAGAAATGAGACTTTTCTACAATGTGAAGCAGTGAGTGTACAGCTTGTATAACAGTGTAAATGTGCTGTCCCCTCAAAATAACTCACAGATGCTCAATAGGGTTTAGGTCTGGAGACATGCTTGGCCAGTCCATCACCTTTACCCTCAGCTTCTTTAGCAAGGCAGTGGTCGTCTTGGAGGTGTTTTTGGGGTCCTTATCATGTTGGAATACTGCCCTGTGGCCCAGTCTCCGTAGGGAGGGGATCATGCTCTGCTTCAGTATGTCACATGTTGGCATTCATGGTTCTCTCAATGAACTGTAGCTCCCCAGTGCCGGCAGCATTCATGCAGCCCCGGACCATGACACTCCAACCACCATGCTTGACTGTAGGCAAGACACACTTGTCTTTGTACGCCACACCTGGTTACCGCCACACACACTTGACACCATCTGAACCAAATAAGTTTATCTTAGTCTCATCAGACTGGTTCCAGTAATCCATGTCCTTAGTCTGCTTGTCTTCAGAAAACTGTTTGTGGGCTTTCTTGTGCATCATCTTTAGAAGATGCTTCCTTCTGGGATGAAAGCCATGCAGACCAATTTGATGAATCATGCAGCGTACGGTCTAAGCACTGACAGGCTGACCCCCCACCCCTTCAACCTCTGCAGCAATGCTGGCAGCACTCATACAGTACGTCTAATGGGCACGTGTGTACGAGGTTTTAATGGTAAAGATTTGGTGGTTATGTGGTATGTTCAGTAATGGAAGAATGCCCCTTACGTTGGTGGTTAGTGAAAGGAATGCACCATTTCATTTGGGGACAGTGGCAAGAATTATACCCTAACAGTGGTGATCAGTAAGAAGAATTTGTGTCATACTGCTGGCATCACCACATGACAGTGGCTCCAGTACCATGTGGGAATCATCAGACAGCAGGTCAGTTCATCAATGCTCAATGAACCCCTGGCAACCTCTGAAGGAACCCAGCACTAGAATAGTTGGTCTAGAGAGTAGAGTTGAGCGAACCTCTGGAAGTTCGGGTTCTGCTGGTCCAGCCGAACTTCGGGACAAAGTCCGGGTCCGGGTCCGGACGGAACCCGAACGATCGCACGGACAACGAACCCCATTGAAATCAATGGGGACCCAAACTTTTAGGCACAAAAATGGCTGTAACAAAGTCATGGAAAGCCCTAGAGGGCTGCAAAAGGAAGTAAAATGGGGGTAAGGGTAGGGCAAGTGCCCTACAAAAAAAAAGGGGACAGGGAAATAACTTTAAATATTTTTAAAAAAAATAAAAACATAAAAAAAGCAAAAATGGAGGTGAATGTGGATCATCTTCAAACTGTGTCTGAAAAGTATTAATTAAAAAAAATTTTTATAAATTTCAATAAAGGGACAGGGGAAAAAAAAACATCCCGTGAACGGGATGGGAATGGGGGTAAAATGAAGGAAAACGTCGGGAGATCCCGAAAGGTACTGAAACAATGTCGGTAAAAACACGGATTTTCAAACCCAGGGGTAACTAAAGTTACCCCAAGCAACAGGCACGCTAGCAAGCCCAAGGCAGGCCTGGGCCTGGGCCTGAAACAGGGCTTCAAGCCGACCTGGTCGTCTTGGGCTTGAAGGTCTCCAAGCGAGTTGAGATGAGAGATCTGGTTGATAAGATCACGACCCAAGGAAGTCTCCAACGG
>BLSH010553715.1:20250-31446 GCA_018402905.1 Glandirana rugosa | reverse complement strand
AAGGGTTGGGGGGTCAGTCTGTCAGTGCTCAGAACATACGCCGCATACTACATCAAATTGGTCTGCAAGGCTGTCGTCCCAGAAGGAAGCCTCTTCTAAAGATGATGCACAAGAAAGCCTGCAAACAGTTTGCTGAAGACAAGCAGACTAAGGACATGGATTACTGGAACCATGTCCTGTGGTCTGATAAGACCAAGATAAACTTATTTGGTTCAGATGGTGTCAAGCGTGTGTGGCCGCAACCAGGTAAGGAGTACAAAGACAAATGTGTCTTGCCTACAGTTAAGCAAGGTGGTGGGAGTGTCATGGTCTGGGGATGCATGAGTGTTGCCGGCACTGGGGAGCTACAGTTCATTGAGGGAACCATGAATGCCAACATGTACTGTGACATACTGAAGCAGAGCATGATCCCCTCCCTTCGGAGACTGGACCACAGGGCAGTATTCCAACATGATAACAACCCTAAGCACACCTCCAAGACGACCACAGCCTTATTTCTTCAGTGTTGTCACATGAAAAGATATAATAAAATATTTCCAAAAATGTGAGGGGTGTACTCACTTTTGTGATATCGTGTATATGTATATACATGCCTCCTGCATGTATCCCTACCTTCCAAATGTCACCCACTTCTTTAGATGGAGCCCCGCAAAACTCAGATTCGGTGGGCTAGTCAATTTTCCGGTACTCGGTGGGCAGAGTCATTAAGGCACCAGACTCCCCGCTCACCTCTACACTCCCCTTGGCCAGACAGCATTTCGAGGAAGAACCTCGCGCCCGGGCAGTGAAAAGCGCGCGCATGGGAGAAGCAGAGCGATCTCACAGCCCCCTGTCATATGGATGATTGTCCTTTGACAGTCGAGGATGATCGGGGGACAGCTATAATCACCGATCTCCGTGTATGGCTTTTCAACTGACAGCTGCGAGAGGCAGAGGAGGAGAAGTGGCTGATGAAAAGCTATGCAGGGAGATCAGTGATCACAGCTGTCCCCGTCACATCGATCATCCCTGACTGTCCTCTGTGTCCTCCTCTGTACCAGTGTTCTCCTTATCTGTGCCGCTGTCTGCTCCTCTTCCTCCACCGCAGCCAGTTTCCCTCCTCTCCTCCCTCCTCTCCGGCTGCGCACGGGGGGGATCTGTCAGGACAGAGAGCGGAGGAAGGGGCCAAAAAATATGTAATTTACCGGCCCCTTCTGTGTCTGAACTGGGCACAGTGAGCATTCAATACCGATCACTCTTTGTCCTGTGATAACTGAAGAGAGTAAACTGTGTTTATGAATAGATGGGAGCCGCTGTGTCTCCTGTCCATTCATCTTCAGTGCTGAGAAAGGGAGCTGGGAATCTGTGTCCTCTGTTCCTTTCTCTGTCTCAAAGGGGAGATGTCACTACAGCCCCCCAACAAGGCTGATTAAAAAAAAAAATCAATAAATATTAAAAAATATAATTGTAAAAAAAAATACAATTAAAAACTACTGACACCACTCCCCCTACCAACATAATCCACAGCCCCCAGACCCCCCCCCCCCGCCAAAAAAAAAGGATTGTGAAAAAAAATTAACTTGTGCTGATCTTGTGGAGAATGCCCATTGATCAGTATCATCCATTCAAAACAAAGGAAAGCCACCACATGACTTCAGCATGCCCAATCATGCTGAGGTGTGGAGCAGCCAATCCTGGAGGAGCTGGAGAAGAAAGGGGTGGGGGGATGTAAGGCTGTGTATGCTCGTGCATGAGATAAGAAAATGCCCTGTCAGTCACACAGCATGGGAAGAAACAACTCCTATTTCTCCCTAAGGCTGGATTCACACCATTGCGGTGCAAATTCCAGCTCCGTTGCCTGTGAGAAGGTGAGGAACAGCTGTTCAGTGTCTCCTGTCCACTCTCGCAGTGCATCACTTGCCCGGGGAGTGGGGGTGAAGTGAGGAGGGGGAAAGAATCCCCGTTCAATGCGGAACACATCTGCAAATTAGATGCATTCCCATTGAACAAAATGGGGCTGGAATTGGCACCTCACTGCACAGAAAACGCACACATTTTCTGTGCAATGCAGAGTGCGAATGCACCGCACAGATGTGAGCTGAACAAATTGAAAACAACATGTTTTCAAGTGTCCTGCGAAATGGATGCGGTGTAAGCCGCATTCAATTTGCATAGGTGTGAACCCAGCCTAAGTCGTTTTTTTTCCTACTGAAAAAAGATAAGGGTATTACTCAGAGTTGGATTAACTCTTCGTGGCAAAGCTGGGCACAGATGACATGACACCCTCTCCTGTACAAGCTAGATGGGTTAGTAAAAATTTTTTGTGGGGTTTACATCCACTTTATCTATAAATGGTTTGCGCTGATTGTTTTTCTTTGATTTGGCATTATTGCTATTGGCGTTATCTCCAGAATTTTATTATAGATATAATTGCTATAGTAAATTAGTACCTGAATTAACTACAAATAAGTTCAGAAGGTTTTATTGGAAATAAAGTATATTAAAATTAACCATAAAGTATATTTAACCACTTCAGCCCTGGAAGGATTTACCCTCTTCCTGACCAGAGCACTTTTTGCGATTCGGTACTGCATTGCTTTAACTGATAATTGCGCGGTCGTGCAACGTTGTACCCAAACAAAATTGATGTCCTTTTTAACTACAAATAGAGCTTTCTTTTGGTGGTATTTGATCAACTCTGCAGTTTTTATTTTTTGTGCTATAAACAAAAAAAATAGCGACAATTTTGAAAAAAACACAATATTTTTTACTATAATACATGTCCAAAAAAATATATATAAAAAAATCTATTCATCAGTTTAGGCCAATATATATTCTTCTACATATTTGTGGTAAAAAAAAAATCATAATAGGCGTATATTGATTGGTTTGCGCAAAAGTTGCCGCGTTTACAAACGAGAATGCATTGATGGCGTTTTTACTATTTATTTATTTATTTTTATTAGTAATAGCGGCGATCTTCGATTTTTATTGGGACTGCAATATTGCTGCGGACATATCGGACATTTTTGACTTTTTTTGGGACCATTGACAATTATACAGCGATAAGATCTAAAAATAGCCACTGATTACTGTGTATATGTCACTGGCAGTGAATGGGTTAACACTAAGGGGATGATCAAGGGGTTAAGTGTGTTCCCTCACTGTATTCTAACTGTGTGGGGGTTGGGCTGGCAGGGGCATGACAAATCTAACTGATCCCGATCACAGAGATCAGTAGATCACTGCCATGCCACCTGACAGTGCGGGGAACCGCTGTGTTTAAATCGGCGGTTCCCCGTCCTTCCTCTGTAGAAGGTCGCCGGTGGACATCGAGGCCGCCTGACCCGCGATCACACTCACGCAGAGAGCATCGGGCACGGGAGTGCACAGCCGGTGGCGTGCGACCGCCCACAACTGCGGCTGCACGAATCGCCGTTTATAGATGGCGATCTGCACAGCGGAGCCACACTACCACAGTAAATGTACGAAAGGCGGTCGGCAAGTGGATAAAGCCAAAACATTTTTTTTTTACATTTTGGATAGAGTGGGGAATGGTTAAAGAGTGTAAGGTTTGGCATCTGAGTGCCACTGGGGAGATTTCCCCTCAATTCCTGTCCTTTAAAAATGAAAGATAGTGAGATGAAATCTCTGCAAAGTGTGGGCAATGTCCTGTTACAGAAATGTCATTGGAACAAGTGACTCCATTTGAATATTTATATTTATTGATTTTCATTTTCCCTCGGGTCTTATTGCCATTGCCTAAAAAAAAAAAAAACCTGCAAGACAATAGCATAATGTGCTAGTATGCATCGCATATGCAATACTTACCTTAGAACGCAGCTCACGCAGTGCGCCTGTTCACCCCTGAGAGAGCTGACATGTTCCCTCTGCGTTTTGTTTTCGGGTTCGCACACGTTTTCTGTGCAATGTGGCGTGTGAATGCACTACACAGATGTGAACTGGACACATTGAAAACAACTTGTTTTCAAGTGTCCTGCGAATTGGATGTGGCGTAAGCCGCATTCAATTTGCATAGGTGTGAACCCAGCCTTAGTCTCCGTTTTAGGACTAAAATGGCATTTTAGTTTTAGTCCCAATTTAGTCTTCTGCAAGTGTTTTAGTTTTAGTCATATTTAGCCGACTAAATCTCCAGTACATTTTAGTCGACTAAAATCATTATTGTTGACTAAAAGTCATTTTAGTCGTCTAAAATCGAATGGGTTTAGTTAAATTGTAATGCATTATTTAAGCATTTGTCTACAATTTCCAAACTCATTATATACTACTGCTGGAGTGAAAAATCAAATATGTTATTATTTATGGTATTAAGTCTGCCAGTGGTCAGAGGAGGCCTGTAATAATGCACACACAGTACTCTGGACGGACAGTGGTCTGAGGGGAGGCATCAGGCTTGCTGTAATTGTAATGTACTATACACTCACAGTCTGCTCTGCTCTCTTCTCTGGTCGTCTCATGAGTCGGGAACTCGGGAGTGGGACAGACTCAGTCTCATCGGGACTCGGGAGGCCTGGCTGGCCTGTAATGCACAATGCTGCTCTCTCTGGTTTCTGACAGCCGTCACGGTGAACACAGTCGAAGGTGCTTGCTTGCTGGAAGTGGATTGCGGGAGCAGGCGGAGCTCCGTGAAAACCGGAAGATAGTTCACGAGGGTAAACGTCCCTGCCTCACATTTTTGTCCCATTTTCATTCGTTAACGAAAACAGGTTTGATTTTCGTCATAGTTTTTGTCAGTGGATGAAAATGTGCTGTACTTTTCGTTTCATTTTTGTCACTGTAAAAATGCCGCTGACGAAAACTTTGTCGAAAACGTTTTCGTTGACGAAATTAACACTGGGCATTGCCTCAAGCATTCCTGCCCGATGCTCCTTAGTATTGGTTGTAGAGATGGGCCAGATGAATAGATTTGTGTTTCTTCATCTCTCTTAATACTTATTGAATATTATCCCACTGATCAGTTAACTAACCATCAGCAATGGTGTGGAACAAAGCATGGCATGTCAGTAATAGGGGAAATTTCAGCTGCTGGGAGACTACAAGCAATACAGGCAACTGGTCCTTTTTTCTTTGTTTCCATTTTTGGCCACAACTTCCACAGTTCAAGTCCTCTTTAGGTATGAACTTTTGTGAGTCAGTGACCAGTAAGTGGATTCAAACATGCTCAGAACAAACAGAGCCATACTCAGACAAAAATTTAACAAAAAAAAATAAGGGCAAACTCGATGGTCCACTTAGCCTTTTTTTTTTGCCATTCCGATTCCGATTTCTGCACATCTGCTAACAATCTCAAGCAGAGGAACACAACCTTTTCACATACATGGTTGTTGATATCTTAAATAGGGATGGGCGAACTGTTTGGCCCGAGCATACGTTCGGGCCAAACTTCCGTTGTTCACCCGATCCCCGAATTTAGTACAAGCAAAAAAGCTACCCCCTGGGTGGGACATTAAATAGGTAAACCAAACCACATGTATAAAAATATATATTGATTCCATCTATATAAAAAAAGAAAGAATTGTCACTCACAAGAGGGACCAATATTCAAGATGGAGTTTGGTACCCAACATATATGTCTCGGGTTAGGAAACAAGCCCTTCATCGGGGTAATTTACAACGGATAGGCTGTAGCACCTTGGTGTGTTATTCTAAAATAAGAATTCTTCTCTGTTATATAAGAAAAAGAAACAAATCAATATACTGTGATAAGACATATGTTTACAGTAGTTGTTATAGTATGTGAAACCCTGGGTGTTTTACCTGTCCTGGTAATTTCTATTCACAGAAGCGCAGTGGCTAGGTATGCAAATCCAACAGGGACAGGTAACATGTCACTACCAGATGGACAAAGGAATTGTGGCGAAGGGCGAACAGTTGCTGGGACTTCTTATATAGTCATGTATGTGTTTCTGGAGTAAGAGTATAAATAAGATGGAATGTAGTCCCTGATATAGAAGGGAAAAGGGGAGGGAGGGGGGGAGAAGAAGGAAGAAGGGGGAAAGGAAGAAAGGGAAAAAAAGGGTAAAAAGGGCACAGGAAGGGGAGACTCAAAGAGGTAATAGACTACGATCCCCCAAAACGAGCAATAGTGACCAAATGTCAAATTAGGTCCATAGGATGTCTCATGAGGGAAAGCGGCATGAGGAAAGTATAGAAGTATGGATCCCCGAATTTAGAACATTATGGGGTATCACCGCCGAACGCCCCATAATGCATAGTCCACAGACGACAGGCACAGCTCCTCCTCCATGAGCTCGGTTTGTTTTGATAGTTAATTTATGGTGAAGGGCGGGGCTTAATAAAGGACTTGCCCATAATTGTCTCCTGTGTTTTTTCTTTTTTGACACTTTTTGGTGAATTAGTATGGGTACGATGTACCTGATACTAATTCACATGGGGGGCTGGGATCTGGGGGCCCCCTTATTAAAAGGTGGCTTCCAGATTCCGATAAGCCCCCGCCCACAGACTCCCGCAACCACAGCCCAGGGTTGTGGGGAAGAGACTCTTGTCCCCATCAACATGGGGACAAGGTGCTTTGGGGTGGGGGGTACAGGGGTACGCTGCCCCCAGAGCACCCATACTCCCCATGTTGAGGGCATGTAGCCTGGTACGGTTCAGGAAGGAGGGGGCAGCTCCCCCGTCCCCCCCGCATCCTGGCCGGCCAGGTTGCATGCTCAGATAAGGGTCTGGTTTGGATTTTAGGGGGGACCCCACGTCAATTTTTTTTTTTAATTTTGGCATGGAGTTCCCATTAAAATCCATACCAGACCCAAAGGGCCCCTATGCTAATTTTTTCTATTTTTTTGTATATTGCTGGGAGCTGGCAATACATTACAGCCGCAATTTTAAATGACTTTTTTCCTTTACAAATGTCATTTTGCTCTGGCACTGTTCTAAACATCACAGAGGTACGCCCTTTTACAGGCAGACTAAGGGGACCCCCCCAGGCACATTATTTAAAGGAATATTTCATTTTTATTGTTTCATTTTAAGCATTATTAAAATCACTGCTCTTGAAAAAACAATCGATTTTAAAACTTTTTTTTTGCATTGATACATGTCCCCTAGTGCAGGACTCGGGTCTCCATACACTTTTTATGGTAATAACTTGCATATAAGCCTTTAAAATTAGCACCATTGATTTTTTCATGTTCGGGTCCCACAGACTTTAACAATGTTCGGAAAATTTTTTTGTCTGTTCGCATGTTCCGGCCCATCCCTAATCCTAAAATGTTAAAAGTATTATGTTATGTGAATAGAGATAGTGTTTAGTGAAGGTTTTACACATCAATAAAAGTTACTCACCAGAGAAATTGCGCTGTTGGGTTCCTATCAGAATGAAAAGACGAATCCTTCATGTGATTTCAAATAAGACAAACTTGAGAATGCTGGGATCAGTCTATTTTATGGAATAGAGCAAACCATGTACAAGGCAGATCTGAAAAGATTGAGAGTTATTAAAGTTTGTTGTTTTATTCCATTTGCTTCCCCCTGAGACATTTTGTTAGGTTGCTGTAGTAGAGTGCCGTTATTTACATTTTATTTGATGCTGGAGAATGTCCCAGAATGCAATCATTACACTATGACTGAAAAATTGGCACACAGATTACATTTCCTAGTCAATGTCTGTAAAAAAAAATAGATATATGTTTTACGAAACAGTTTATTACTCATGGATAAAATCTTTTTTTATTTTTTCGGAGCTTAACTACTTTTATATGATTACACCTCTTCATTCGATTACAACAGTTATCTGCTGTATTAGTGTTGCAATGACTTTGCATAAAGAATAACCATAATGTATCTGGCCAACTGTTAAAAACAGTCCATAAAAAAGATCATTATGTGTCTGTCACAGAGCAGAAAATAAAAAATAAAATTTAGATATACCATTTGAGATCAATCCATGGTATAAAAAAAAAAAAAATTAAAACAAATTTGCTGCCATCAAGCTAATGTAGAGCGTATCAACATTAGAGAGCTGACGCTTCATCATCTTATTTTGCTGAAGCATACAAATTTTAATACATAATCTACCCCATTTATATTTGCACCACTACATTTAATATGTCATAATTTCTTCTCACTTAACATGATTAAAACTTCCCAAGCTTTGAGAGCTTAACATTAAGTTAAATCTAGAGTTATCCTATTTTACACTTGCTGCCCTAGGACCTAAAAGTATACCATGCAAAGCACCACATGTCAACACACTACAGTGCCTTGAAACAAATTGTGGTGCATAAAGTTGAAAGTTTCAATAAAGTTAAAAAAAAAGAAAAACTAAAGTGTGAAACAATGCGCCCTACACACTGCACACCAGCCTGTGTGTTATATGGAGCATAAATTATGCGCATACGGGCTGGTGGGAACGAGGACAGTTTTTACCCACTTCTCAAGTTTTGCAAACATCATTTCATCAATTCTCAACATCTACAATTGACTTCTTGACGTCAACTCTCAGATTATAGCACTTTTCAACTTCACCTGAACTGCTGCCACAGTCAGCACTAAGCACAAGAATGATCCTGTCCTTTGCACAGATATAACATGCATAGATTATGGGGGGGGGGGGGGCATTGGCAGGGATTATTGTGTGACCCAACCAAAGATGTGGACCACCAAAGTTAGATGGCATGCTCAAAGCAAAATCAAGGAGCAATCTGATTCATATTGCAATTGCACTCTAGAGATTTGGAATGGGTATTGTTAAGAATGACTGTAAGTTTTTCATTCACCATAGTGCCTTTCACCCTTTGCATTAACCCTGTGACATTGAGGGTTGGCTTTTTCTAAGGTTTTGATAGCGTTTGCCTTATATCGACTAAGATCAATTTTTCTAATTTCTTTTAATGTTTAGGCAGATTGGAAAATGGCCCAAGAAACAAGGATTCCCAGGGGTTCTGGAATGGGTTTAGGATCTGGGGACCCCTACCAGTGCTTTCGCCTCCTCCTTCCTTTCGAGTGCCCCCAAAGTAAAACCACTTGCATTAGGGGCATTTATGCGAGCTCTATTCCATACCAGGCTGTGTGCATCTATATAATATACACAGCATGGCTCAGCCCCACCCCTTTGATTGACAGCAGCAGGAATCCTGAGAGAGAGAGAGCAGCACAGCTGCTTTCAGGCACAGCAATGGATAGAGATCAAGCTCATGTAAGTATTTGGGGGAAGCTGAGCATGGAAGGTTTTTTACCTTAATGCAGAGAATGTTTTGTTTTATATATTTTTTGGGGTTCCCCGCCAGCGCTCCTGGCTTCTTCTCTTTGGTGTTTGTTCCTATAGAAAGCTGCTCTCTATGGGGACATTTGTGCAGAATTGCTCCCAAGCCACCCTGTCTGTGCCTATTGACACAGCACAAATGCACATATTCGTCAACACACCACGGATCATCAATTAAATAATCTTTATTGAAGAATGATCACATCACAGAAAACATAATGCAATCAGGCCTGTGATCATCATCTGCTCTCCTAAAGCTGCAGCACCCGCTACTCCTAAAGCCTTATCCAAGACAGTGTGCGATGGGAATATCGATACTTCTTTACTGACATATTTATTGATAGCAGAGAGAGCCTCTGCTCTCAAACACAGTGCTGGATCGAGATTGGGCTCAAGTTAGTATAAGGGGAGTTGGGGGGGGATTCTCTGACAAAAATAGTTTTTTTTACCTTAATGCATTAAGGTAATAAAAACCCTAGGCTTTAGAACCACTTTAAGAACTACCTTAATAAGACTACGTACCTATAGTATCTCACAAAAGTGAGCACACCCCTCACATTTTTGTAAATATTTTATTCTATCTTTTCATGTGGCAACACTGAAGAAATGACACTTTGCTGCAATGTAAAGTAGTGAGTGTACAGCTTGAATAACAGTGTAAATTTGCTGTCCCCTCAAAATAACTCAATACACAGCCATTAATGTCTAACCCACTGGCAATAAAAGTGAGTACACCCCTAAGTGAAAATGTCCAAATTGGGCCCAAAGTGTCAATATTTTGTGTGGCCACCATTATTTTCCAGCACTGCCTTAACCCTCTTGGGCATGGAGTTCACCAGAGCTTCACAGGTTACCACTGGATTCCTCTTCCACTCCTCCATGACAACATCATGGAGCTGGTGGATGTTAGAGACCTTGCACTCCTCCATCCTTGATTTGAGTATGCCCCACCGATGCTCAATAGGGTTTAGATCTGGAGACATGCTTGGCCAGTCCATTACCTTTACCCTCAGCTTCTTAAGCAAGACAGTGGCCGTCTTGGAGGTGTGTTTGGGGTCGTTATCATGTTGGAATACTGCCCTGTGACCCTGTTTCCAAAGGGAGGTGCTTATGCTCTGCTTCAGTATGTCACAGTACATGTTGGTATTCAGGGTTCCCTCGATGAACTGTAGCTCCCCAGTGCTGGCAGCACTCCTGCAATCCCAACCTTGACACTCCCACCACCATGCTTGACTGTAGGCAAGACACACTTGTCTTTGTACTCCTCACCTGGTTGCTGCCCCACACGCTTGGCACCATCTGAACCAAATAAGTTTATCTTGGTCTAATCAGGCCACAGAACATGGTTCCAGTAATCCATATCCTTAGTCTGCCTGTCTTCAGCAAACTGTTTGCGAGCTTTCTCGTGCATCATCTTTAGAATAGGCTAAGTTTCAGGGTCTTGGCAATCTTCTTATAGCCTAGGCCATCTTTATGTAGAGCAACATTTTTTTTTTAAGTCAGATCCTCAGAGAGTTCTTTGCCATGAGGTGCCATGTTGAACTTCCAGTGACCAACTGAATTTTTTTTTTACAACGAGATGTATTTCTACCGGATCCGATATTCTTCTAACGGTTCTGGGACTTTGAATCGGATAAGATTTCTACTACGTGCTCTTTCGAGCGTTTGTCAAACGACTTCTGTCCGTCTGATTCCTATACCTAATGACCTTGGTACAAGACACCGGACTAATCTGGTTCTATTTGAATAAACCAAGTCTACCACGGTTCGCACACCCCGTCGTTGGTCCACTCCTCATGTTTCTGTTCACACAGAACGGATGTCAGTTCGTACCACCACCCTCACAGTTCCAACCCTAACGTCCTCACGACGGTCGTGACCCCTCGATGTCAAGTAGCTCCCTTGGGACTTATGGTTGTACATGACACTGTATGACTTCGTCTCGTATTCGTGGAGGGAAACCTTTGTCCCAGTGT
>BLSH010553671.1:1849-13247 GCA_018402905.1 Glandirana rugosa | reverse complement strand
ATCAGCATAAAACCTAAGATTCCACGCAACAAGGTATCTCTAACAAGCTCGAACGGTTGAAGCCTTCTTTGAAGCTCAGACGTCACACCGTAAGTTCAATACATATATATATACACAACTATTACATCCTACTGTAAAATCCACAAAATTCCAAGTTAACCTCGAATAATAGCAGAAACAAAGACAAATTAAAGATGCCTCTAAGATTCTCCTCCCTAAATGTTAAGGGTCTAAATCATCCGAACAAAAGGCACTTCCTTTGGACAGAAGCACACAAACTCAAATGTGACATTTTATGTGTCCAGGAAACGCACCTGTGCCAGGGGAAAGCACCCATTGTAAGCCACAAAGCATTCCCAAACATTTTTTACGCTAACTCTCCAAACAAAACTAAAGGAGTTCTCACAGCCATCAAACACTCAGTGACCTTTAAATTGATCAATTCAATCTCAGACCCACAAGGAAGATATCACATCCTGATATGTGAACTCAACAATACCACATACACGATAGCCAACGTTTATGTGCCAAACACAAGACAAATGCGTTTCATACATAAAGTATGGAAAAAAATCAATAACATCAAACAGGGACGCACAATTGTCTGTAGAGACTTTAATATGGCACCTGACGCTTCTATGGACACTAAAGGGCCATCACCAAAAAAAACAAGGAAATCTGACATGTCACAATTCCTACACAAGAATGACATATTCGATATATGGAGATGCCAACACTCCTCGGAGAAAGATTTTACTTTCTTTTCAAAGCCACATTGCTCATATTCAAGGATAGACTTATTCCTAGGAGACTGTCAAATATTACAAGACACCATAGCCACAGAAATCCACACCATCACATGGTCAGACCATGCACCCATATCTCTGGATCTGAATGATAAATCAATACAATCGTTAAACTTCCACTGGAAAAATGACACACACCTGCTTTCCATCCCACAAAACACCGCCAATATCGACAAAAGTCTCAAAGACTATTTTGAAATCAACGCTACTGCAGAAAGCAACCCTACCATTGTATGGACAGCACATAAAGCCTATACCCGGGGTATTCTAATTAAATTAAGCTCCCTAGCCAAACGCCAAAGGACACAGCAGCTTAACGAACTCCTCTCAAAGATTAAATCCCTAGAACAATTAAACAAAGAAAACCCAACACAAAGTACTAGTGACAAATTATTTGCTGAGAGAAACGCCCTTAGAACGTTCCTCAATGCCAAATACGCTAGAAATCTATTTAAATGGAAAACTAATTGTTACGCCTCAGGAAATAAGGCAGGCAAATTATTGGCAACCCAGATTCAACAAAAAAAATTCAAACAAAAGATCCCATTTATCTTACACCCCCATTCAAAAGAAAAGATGTACCTTCCGAAAGACATAGCAAATGTATTCCGCTCGTATTATAGCAACTTATACAATCTTAACAATGATCACTCAATACCCCAACCAAACAAATCAGGGATTTTAGAATTCCTGGACTCAGTGGATCTCCCTAAAATTTCCCCCACTCAGCTTGCGGCTTTAAGTTCCCCAATTTCTCAGGCTGAAATACTCAAAACTATCATCTCTCTCCCCAACGGCAAGGCCCCAGGACCTGACGGTTACTCAGCCGAATATTATAAACTTTTCAGAAAAACTTTAGTACCACACATGAAACAGGTGTTTGACGCTGCTGTGTCCTCCGGCACCTTTCCGAATGAAATGCTATCTGCTGACATTGTTACTATTCCAAAACCAGGGAAAGATCCGGTCTTGCCTACAAATTTACGCCCTATATCCCTACTAAACACTGATCTTAAAATATATGCTAAACTAATGGCACAGAGATTAGCCTCTATTATGCCTAACATCATCCATCAAGATCAGGTAGGATTCATTCACGGGAGGCAAGCTCCAGACGCCACCAGGAAAATTATAAATCTCATACATTACGCAAAAATGAAAAATATTCCGTCAATCTTTGTGACATTAGACGCAGAAAAAGCCTTTGACAGGATCCATTGGGGATCCCTGAAACAGACTTTATCGAAATTTGGCTTTCAAGGTAATATTCTCTCCGCCATTCTTGCATTGTACTCCAACCCTAATGCTCGAGTTTTTGCGAACGGAACCTTTTCCTATCCGTTTGTAATTACAAACGGCACGAGACAAGGCTGCCCTCTTTCCCCTCTCATATTCACACTAATGATGGAACCGCTGGCCCAAATGATTCACAAGTCCTCTGATATTTCAGGCATTAAGATCAAAGATACAGAATTTAAAATAAGCCTCTTCGCAGACGACATTATTCTAACCCTATCGAGACCGGATCTTTCCCTGACTAGGGTAGTTGATTTACTCAAAGCTTTCAATGGTTGTTCGTACTACAAAGTGAATGATGATAAATCTAATATTTTAAGTGTAAATGTGCCGACATCCACTAAAACAACTCTTATAGCTAAACATAACTTCCACTGGATTACTGACACCATGCCCTATCTAGGCATATTGATCACGGCCAATACCTCAAACTTATTTGTGAAAAACTACTTGCCCTTTCTACACACGTGTCAGAAAGACCTCCAACAAATAGGCAAACATTATCTATCCTGGGCAGGTAGAGTAGCGGCTCTAAAAATGACTGTCCTCCCTAAATTGCTATATTTATTCAGGGCACTCCCCATACTTGCCCCAGACTCCTTTTTTAACTCCTTAAAGCTACTGATCAGAAAATATGTGTGGAAAGACAGTAAACCAAGATGTACATACGCAATAACGGTTAAACATAAATCTGCAGGAGGCATGAGTCTACCAGACATGAAACACTATTATATAGCAGTGATTATAGACCGACTTCGAAGCTGGGTCACTCCGTCTATTAGAAAACAATGGAGTTACATTGAACAAGAACATGTACCAGCAGGTAACCTAAGTACACTCCTTATAGCCCAATCAATCTCCGAAATATCCAACAAATACAATCACCCCACTATATCAGCGGCCCTAACAGCATGGAAATTCTTCTCCCTCAACACCTCATCCTCAAACAGACAGCAAAGGATATCTATTCCTATAGAAACACTGAAATTTCTTCTTCCAGAAATCTCCCTCAAACATTGGTCTCATATTAAACTACATTCACTAGGATCACTAATACAAAAGGGCCAAATACTATCCTTTGAAGAATTGAAAAACAAATATCATATTTCTGATCAAGGCTTGCACACATACAGACAAATAGCATCATACCTAGCAAAGAACCCTGTCCTTTTCACCTCACTACCTAGTAAAGCCTGGGCATTTCTGTCATCTGACTCCATAAAAGACAAAGGGATAGCATTACTGTATAACACCATCCATAACAAACTAACCTTCCATAAGCTACCCACACATATTAGATGGGAAAGAGATCTAAAAACAGTATTCACGGACTATCAATGGCAAATAGCCATTAGATATAACCAGATCTCTTCCAAATGCAGTAACTACTGGAAAATGTCGCAAAAAATACACCATAGATGGTACCTCACACCTGTACAATTATCCAAATACACGAACACAGAGGATGATAGATGCTGGAGAGGTTGTTCACAATCGGGATCATTATTACATATTTTATGGTAATGTCCCCACATACAATCCTTTTGGAGGAAAGTATTCTCCCTTATAGCAGAGTTGACGGGAGTGATAACTAAACCTTCCCCAGCACTGGCTCTTCTCAGCATCGGTATAGAAAACTTCCCACAGGAGTACAGACCTATAGTAATGCACACACTATTTGCTGCCAGGCTACTCATAATGCGAAAATGGAGAGGTTCGCTGACACCCAACATATCTGAGGTTAAATTTCAGCTGAATCTGATCAAAGATCTAGAATGTTCATTAGCCCTACAGAATGGCACACTCAATAAATACGCTAGGGCCTGGTCTCCCTGGACAACAATTCAAAGAACTTGACATTTTACCATTAACCGATGTTCTGGTTATTATACAATATCTCTTGGATGTTTGAACTTTCAAATGGACGATCTGAGCCGACAGGATTACTTCTTGTCTATGAGCCTCCTGACCTACTTTCAACGTTTAACGTCTATAAGCCTGTACTTTTGTTATTCTTACCTGATGTGATGTATGGAAGGGTTAATCTGATAACCCAATCGCAATAACATGTATTGTTTACTGTTGAAAATATCAATAAAAAACCATATAAAAAAAAAAAAGTCCTGGTATAGGACTAGGAAGCGGATGGCTGTCTCTCTTTGTTTATGCATTGTGCCGTTTTAGCTCCCTTCATGTCAGCAAAGATCTTACACTGACATGCGGCTATTAGAGTATAGAACGTCAGATCGGGGGGGTGTGAGTTCGGCCCCTTTGTTGCCGTCCCCTCCTCCTGGTTGCGCCGCTGCTATAGGCTGTGGGCGACCCGGGGAGGACAGCTAGGAAGCCTCTCTGTTTCCTCCTCCGGGTCGCCGAGCCGGCTGGCGTTCCACGAGTCTATGGACGCCGGCATACTGTGAAAATGTGTGTACTGTCCCTGCTCTACGACAGGCGACATCGGCTCAACATCAAGGTATGTTTGGAACTGCAGAAGCACAGGCAGATTACACTGCATTAATCTATGTGGCTGTGTTCCAGGGTACATATAATATATATAATATATATGTTTTTGACATCTGGCTATAGCTCTTGGATATATCTATATATATCTGTGTCAGTAATATGATTAATCAATATAATATTTTATTTTTATGTATTAATTATTACTTTTTATTCACCATCTTTTTATTACTAATTGTTCTGATCTTGTCTGATCTTTTCCGACTATATGGCGAGACATGCAGTAGCAAGGTTTGTCTACCTAATGTCTTTCCTATGGTCGTAGCCTAGAGCGGCACATATGCACTTATACACTTGCATTTATATATATTTTTATAGCATCACATATGTACTTTTATGTTTTTATGTTTTTATTATTATTGTTATCAACATGTATTTGACTGTGGGTGTTCAGTGGTAAAGAGGAGGATTATATCAGGCTTTGCCCTTTCCCTCCCCCTTCCCCTCCCCCTCTCAATGCCTTGCCCATTGGAGGAGGGTGGGACCTGAATCACTTTCATTCAGGTATTTAAGAGAGACAGCTCATTCGATGGCTAGGCTCTGATGAAGAGGGTTTGCCCTGGAAACGCGTTAGCCTTGCGTAGGACGCCATCGTGGTTCCCCCCGAGTTGTGGTGGAGTTTCACTGAAGTCACTGCCTTTGACTTATATGCCTTTGATATTGCTCCGTTTGTGAGTATATTTTATGCTTGATTTCTACTTTTAATAAACGGTCTTATGGTGTTGCACAAGGTCGGTGCGCCTTTCTCCTTTTTGTGTTTTTCTTAGTTCTATTTGGATTCCCTTGATCCTGAAGGAGGGCAGCAAGACTGTATAGTGCTCACAAAGTGGAACAGCTATATAAACTGTGTTTCAGGCCAAGCTACAATGATTGGTTGATTTATCCGAGCGCAGGAGTTGTACAGTATTTAGATCACCTAACATGTCAGGCTCCCACTCCTCTTCTGTGACCTTTCAGCAGATGCTACAACAGGCAGCTCTCCTTGATACTTTGGAGGGTATGTAATCCGCTGAGAAGTATTTATGCCTTCTATTCCCACCCCATAACTCTTTCACGAGGATCAGCCATATCTTTATTCCCGTAGCATCCTCACCTATCCTATTAAATTTGCGTATGCAGCCTTTCCCATGATCATTGTGCAGTAATTACGTCTATTTCTTCACTGATCCCTAAATCTACGGATTGGACCTGGTGCATGAAGAAGCACATTTGGCTAATTAATAATACTGTTTTGATATTCAATTTGCTATTAAGGACTACTTGCTACACAATGCTACCCCAGATATTTCACCGGAGATTTATGGGAAGCTCATAAACCATTAGTAAGGGGCACTTGTATTCAGGTCTCTTCTCAACTTAATAGAGATAAGAAACTCAATCTAAAAAGAATAAGAGGTGGACTATTACCACCACCATCTTCAGCTCCAATCTCATTCCACAATATCTGATAAACTTTTGCTGCATAGGACGAAAGTGGAACTAGATCTACTACTGGCTGAAGATGCTGAGAAGGCCATCTGAAGGTCTTGGCACACCTTGTACACTAAGGCTAATAAACCTGATGTATATTTCTGGCCCTTTGCCTACATTAACTGGATGGGGTACGCAAACCATTTAGGCTCAAGTTTGCCAAAGATGTCTCTATGAGTGACCCTGTCAAAGTGCTATCTGCTTTTTTCATTATTTAACTATGCCTGCACTCTCAGAGGCGAACAGTAAGTCCCTTGAGCAACCCGTTTTGATTGAGGAGGTCTTACAGGCCATTAAATCCCTTAAACTGGGTCCAGAGGGCTTTCCAGTGAACTACAATAAGAGATTTTGCAACTTTTTTGGCCCCCCTGCTAGCTAATGCTTTCAATTCCTTCCTATGAGGACACTCCTTTGATAACGACTGCCATTATGTCAATGATACCCAAAACAAATATGGATGGCAATACTTGGTCCAATTATAGACCCAAATCTTTGTTGAATCTCAACATCAAACTTTTGGGAAATATCATATCTTCCTGTCTCAATCCCATTATTGGTCATCTAACCCAGTGTTCCCCAACCCAGTCCTCAAGGCCCACCAACAGGTCATGTTTTCAGGATTTCCCTCAGATGAATCAGCTGTGGTAATTACTAAGGCAGTAAAACTGATCAAATCACCTGTGAAAAATAATGGAAATCCTGAAAGCATGACCTGTTGGTGGGCCTTGAGGACAGGGTTGGGGAACACTGATCTAATCCAGAAAGACCAAGTAGATTTTAATCTGTGCCGACAAGCGATTGATAACATTTGGAGATTAATTTTATTACAACGCTTAGCACATAAAAAATGGATTCCCCTCCACTTATTGCCCCTATATATAAAAAAAAGCCTTTAACACCATTTCCTGGGCTTACTTATGCAAAAATGCTCTGAAGAAACTCACTGATCGGTGGGCTAAATGCAGCAGCACAACATTACCCCCCAGCTTGGGTGATCCTGCCGACCCACCCACTCCCCTTGATGGACTACTGGGAAGTTTTGGTGCTGTGATGGACTAAGCGGCAGTGTGTAACTGCACAATGGATACTCATCCTGGCTGACACAGGACTGACACTGAATGGAGGGCTGTGCATTATCCAGGAACACAAGGTGTTGAGCATTTTGGTGTGCGGCGGGTCCATGCTTCTTGTTGAATGGCACATGTACATCCATCTGCTTATGCACCCACCTGTTCATGCACGCCCCATCCTCACAGACCTGAATCCTTCACTTGTGTCTGTTGCTACGGAAGGTGTATGGTGAGTCTTAGCTGACACTGTGTGTCATAAACTGTGATACCAACCATCATTCCCCTCATGCTTTTTCATCCATCCAGCCTACATGTTCTATCTATATTGGGAGATCTGCTAATTCCTCCTGTTGCGAAGTCCTGCAGGAATTGATTGTTGTAGTCCGTATCTGGTGCACTATCTCAGGGATTACTTATTGTGGAATGAGCGGAACTCAGGACACCCTGGGCCCAATCAATATTCATTCCCTCCACTCCAATGTTGATCAATGAGTCAATTGTCCCAGCAGATGTATCACATGTGGTGTGGGATATGTATGCGGTATGTGGTGTGCTGCCGGCAGGTCCCCAGAGCTGTTTGACAACATTGTCAAATTTTAATATTTTTGCATAAGTGCCAGTTGTTGTAATTTGACTTTTTTACTAACAATCAATAAAGAAGTTTTTATGCGCATGATGCTCCTCTACAAGGTTTCCTGGGCATCTCTAATCCCTGTTTTGAATGCTGTTCTAATACCTCAATGTATATTAGGGGTGGTGGGATTCTCAGCTGGGGTTATTGTTCGGATCTCGAACTACCCCATTTACTAAATTAGGGTGGTCTGTGTGGGAGCATTTATTAATCATTTTTATGCAGAAATTTGTTTTGGCCCCAATTTTTTTTCCAGTGGATAGAGTTTTTATACAATCATCAAATATTCTGAATTTCATTTGGAGCAGTTTCCTATTGCCCATGGCACTAGACAGGGCTGCCCACTTTCTCCCCTAATATTTTCCCTTGCCATAGAGCCCCTGAAGTTGTTGATTTAAGAAAATCTGGATATTAAGGGCGTTGAAGTCGCCTCTTGTCATAACAAGTTGTGTCTATTCACGAACTATGCTTTACTGTTTATTTTCTTTCCTTGTACCTGGCCTTGAGGTCAACCAACATAAATCTATGGTGTTAAATGTGTCTCTACCAACTGCAGAGATGTCCCACCTAGAGGAGACTTTTCCTTTTCAGCCACCTCTTCCCTTCCCTACTTGGGGGTTAAACTGACTGGTGACCCTTCCCTTATATATCATGCTAATCACCTCTCCATGCCTATCCATTTACCTCCCTTATGTATTACTTTCTTACTTATTACTAAAATACAAGGAATACAAAAATGTGTAAAAAAAAATGTAAAATTAAAATAAAAATAGAAAACAAAAATACAGTTTTTTTGTGATTAATAGTCTACATAAATACTTATTGAGTATTGGTTTATTGAGGATAAGACATTATTTATTTTTCATAGTATACCTGATGAGATAAATAAAAAGAGGAGGAGGATTTAAAGGGACAGTACCAATTTACAATCTGTCAATTGATGATACAGAAAAGAATATATATACTAGTAACAAGGTGGGGGCAGATCTGGTGAAGGTGGCACTGGTGATGCTAATTGTTTTTAATAATAAAGCACAATCGTTTTGATATGAACAACGGTAACACTTGCAAAATAAGACTGTGCTATCCAAAAGATAAGGCACTAAATGTTTTTTATTTTAAAATGTACTCCAAGCGGAAGAGAAAAGGAACGTGAAGGATCACAAAGTGAAGAAATATGCTTGATCTCATAAGAGGGACTTTTAATCAAAGCTTTATCTGGTCATACATTGCTGTAGGGTCAAATATCTCAGGTGAGAGTAGACCTAAACCACAAAAGGAGTGCACTACAGGAATCAACAATCACACTGTGTGGCAAGGTAATCGATGGAAGGTATGTGTAACCTCACATGTGTTCATTCACAACGAACTATGGTGGAATCCGGTCCGGGTTTTGCCAGCCACTTTGGTAGGGATGATCCCGGGCCAGATTTTGTGGTCCACTGGTGTCCACAAACAAGTGGTATAAATTACCAGGAAGAGAGCAAAGAGTGGCTCTGACCTGAGACTCGGAAGGCATTCAGCCTGAGAGAGAGCTGACACTTGGAGAGTGTACTGGACTAAGACAAAAAGGTTTGCACTAACTTTGTTTTGTGGTTGTCTGGAAGAAGCCCTACACCACTCAGATAGGTATGCTAAAATGTTTAGTTAGAACCTGGATGGCAAGGATTTATTTTATGTTTTGTTTATTTTGAATGTAACCTTTTACCAATAAACCTGGCTGCAAGCCAGATTTTAAGAACCTGCCATCTCAACTGCCTTTATCTCAAGGAAGATGATCCCCACAAGAGCTAATCCATCACAACTGTTTGATGAAAGGGAACTTTATTGCTGGAAAGGACTGAAAAAGATTAAACTGAAAGGACATTTCAGCATTTCATATCATTCTTTATTATTACTTTTTATTATTAGGATTTATGATCTTCTAATGGTAGTTCTTACTGGTAGTTGGGTAAAATACAGCTGCACAAAAAACAGATAAATTATTAAATCTTCCTCACAGAATATGCTACCAATCAAAACTAATTACAAAGTTTGCATGTGCTGGTACCTGGTTCCAGCAAGGATGTAAAAATTCTTTGCTAACCTATCCCCCTGTTTGTTTCTGGGGATGCAGTGAGAGGGGCACCCATGCCCATATTTGGTTGACATGCTCGATCGTGCTGCAATTTTGGGGTGAAGCTTTCAAAATGGTAGCCATTTCAGTTGATCTACCCTTATTGCCTGACCATGCTTTCGCCTTGCTTAACCATTGTCCCCCAGATTTAATGAGAGCTCAAATAAAACTCTCTATACAGGTTTTGACTGCTTCCAAACAAACTACAGCGAAGGCCTGGAAGACAATGGTACTTTGTATTTCAAAAACTAAGAGCAGAATCTAACTAAGATACATAGTACAATTGAGGTCATGATACTAGATAGCATTCCCAAGCGCTTCAAAGTTTTCTCCCACTAGGCTTCAACTCCTCATTTTTGGAGCCGTGACTTTTCCTGCCTTGGTGAGGTCGGACGAAAGAGTCCTAGGTCAGCTGGAGGCCGGCAACCTCTTCCCCTTCTTCTCCTTCTACTTTTTCCCCTTATCTTACCCCTCTCCACTTCGTCTGTTCTTTTTTCCTTTTACTCCTCCTTCGCTGCTGTCATAGTAGCTGAAAATTGGGATTTTCCATATACAGTATCTCACAAAAGTGAGTACACCCCTCACATTTTTGTAAATATTTTATTCTATCTTTTCATATGACAACACTGAAGAAATGACACTGTGAAAAGGGAAATTGGGCCCAATAATCCATTTTCCCTCCCCGGTGTCATGTGACTCATTAGTGGTACAAGGTCTCAGGTGTTAATGGGGAGCTGGTGTGTTAAATTTGGTGTTATCGTTCTCACTCTCTCATGGAGGAATGGAAGAGGACTCCAGTGGCAACCTGTGAAGCTCTGGTGAACTCATGCCCAAGAGGGTTAAGGCAGTGCTGGAAAATAATGGTGGTCATACAAAATATTGACACTTTGGGCCCAATTTGGACATTTTCACTTAGGGATGTACTCACTTTTGTTGCCAGTGGTTTAGACATTAATGGCTGTATGTTGAGTTATTTAGAGAAGAAAGCAAATTTACACTGTTATACAAGCTGTACACTCACTACTTTACATTGTAGCAAAGTGTCATTTCTTCAGTGTTTGCACATGAAAAGATATAATAACTAGAGTTGAGCGAACTTCTAGAAGTCCGGGTTCTGCTGGTTCGGCAGAACTTCGGGACAAAGTCCGGGTTCGGGTCCGGACAGAACCCGAACTTTGTCCCGGACCCCGAACCCCATTGAAATCAATGGAGACCCGGACTTTTAGGTACAAAAAGTGTTGGAAAATAGTCCTGGAAGGTCCTAGAGGTCTGCAAAAGGAAGGAAATGTGGGTAAGGGTGGGACAAGTGACCTACAAAGAAATGGGGACAGGGAAATAACTTTAAATATTTTTAAAAAAATAAAAACATAAAAAATGCAAAAATGGAGATCATCTTCAAAATGGGTCTGAAAAGTATTAATTAACATTAGAGGCCATAGAACTGTTCTAAAATCATCTTGAAACTGTGTCAAAAAAGTATAAATAAGCCGGG
>BLSH010553631.1:169357-199442 GCA_018402905.1 Glandirana rugosa | reverse complement strand
ATGCTTCGGGGCTGTTTCTCTGCTAAAGGAAAAGGCCGACTTTGCCGCATTGAGTGGCCAATGGGCAGGGCCATGTATTGTAAAATCTTGGATGAGAACATTCTTCTCTCGGCCAGAACACTAAAGATGGGTCGTGGATGGGTCTTCCAGCATGACAATGACCCAAACATACTGCCAAGGCAACAAAGAAGTGGCTCAAGAAGAAGCAAATTAAGGTCATAGAGTGGCCTAGCCAGTCTCCAGACCTTAATCATATAGGAAATTTATGGAGGGAGCTGAAACTTCAGTTGACAAATGACAGCCAAGAAACCTTAAGGATTTAGAAAAGATCTGTGAAGAAGAGTGGACCAAAATCCCTGCTGAGATGTGTGCAAACCTGGTAACCAACTACAAGAAACGTCTTACCTCTGTGCTTGCCAATAAGGGCTTCTCCACCAAGTCCTGTTTTGCTTGGGGATCAAATACTTATTTTACTCACTGAAGTGCAACTCAATTTATAACATTTGTATCTTGTGCTTTTTTTCTGGATTTTTGGTTGACATTCTGTCTCTATCATTTAAAATACACCAATGACAACAATTATAGACCCTTCATTTCTTTGTAAGTAGGCAAACTTACAAAATTTGCAGGGGATCAAATAAATATTTTCCCAACTGTAGGGTCTAAACACACCTATGTGATGTTGTGTAGTATGTTTCCACATGATGCCTTGTTTTGCTTTTTTACCATCAATATAAACAGCACAATATATTTGTTATCACTGTGTCAAAATTGGGTTGTACTTGCATTTTAATTGTGTTTAATTAGTTTATATACACCAATTTTTACTATGTATGTTACACATCTGTGTTTTTTTGTATGTGATGACACAATTGATTCTATGCTAATTTCATTCACTGCCTAAAGTGAGTTGTTGATCTTTCAATTTGGAGGTAATTACACTCACCTGGTTTTTCCTTTTCCCCCTCCTCCTCTCTTTGTTTGAGAGGATCTTGAATTCATATTTAGGCAGCGATATGATCATACCATCTCTAGCTATGATTAAGCGTCAGATATAGACGTGAAACGCATCAGCTTTTGTACCTGGGGTTTGTCCCCAAATATGCTCTGCTTGTATTTCATTTGATTTTACCAATAAACGGCAATTTTTGGAGTGCGGCTGTCTGAAGAACTTTTCTCAGTATCTCCTGTATCATGGCGGAGCCTGCACCCTATGGAAGCGGTCACATCTGTGGAGTGAAGCCGTGGCTTTGAGCGGGTATTGTCTTCCCTATATAAAGAAGCAGTTAATAAAGATTTTTCAATATTTGTGGCTATTGCCTCTCAAATAATACACTCTAATTTATACTTCAAGATAAAACCTGCCTTATCTTTTTTTAGTTGTGGCCTGTTCAATTGCTTGTGTACTGTTTTGACACTAGCTTGTTTCACCGAACACATACCTGAATTATAGTTTGAATAGTATAGGAATAATTGGAGATGCAGAGATGGGAGAGGGTTTGGGGAATGTGGAAAGGTTTTGCTTGCAGTGTGTTTTTACACTTTATTAAACTTTCAAGACAAAGTGGTGTTTCACAAGCTATATTAAAATCAGTTTTATCTAATTTGAACAAAGTTGAGGGTTTTGTCTTTATTATTTTAAGAGTAAACATGCCTGTAGTTTTTAGATCCTTGTCTCCCCTAGGGTTGCATTAAAAGGAGCCTCTTCCCACTGAATGGTATTTTTGCAAATGTTAACTATACTGCAGCATTGCCAACTCACAAACGAATGTAATAAGCCTGGTCTAGTGTGATGAAAAAAGATGCTATATTATAAATATGGTCAAATGTGTGATATCTGTGAAGAATAATGAAAAAAATATGGACAGTTTTTGCCCCCCCCCCCCCCCCTTCATATATTTCTTGGATGTATTGCCTGTAGTGTGGAGAACATAAATTACTTAAAATGTAGGGTTGTTGAATTTAAAACGAAATTGAACACTGTAAATGTTGCTGTTATTTTTACATCAATATCTATTCTTATATCATCAGCTTTTAGATTTCATAATATTGCATTAAATTTTGGGAATCTTTAATCATTAGCAATGGATAAAGTACAAGCTTTTTCTGATGATTGCTTCAGTTGCTGAAATAGTCCTTTTAACCCATTTAAAAGCTGATGAGTTCTAAAGGTTAAACATAAATAGTTATTGCATTTTTGTCTGTTTTGCTGTTTGTCTTGACAAGTTGAAATCATCAGATATTTATTGCAGGTTTTGTTTTTTTCATAGTGCTTATAAGTGACTTTTAACTTGATGCATTTTTTTTTTTGCAGATGGCTTTGATCTGAAATCAAGCTGGTAATTAAGGTACTGGAGTGGCCCACCAGACCTAACACTCATGGCTTCCGGAGTCGCAGCATGGCTGCCCTTTGCAAGGGCAGCCGCCATTGGGTGGATGCCAGTGGCCAATTGCCCCATGCCACTGGCACCAGCTGACAAAAACAAAAGGCAAGATGAGCTAATCATTCTTAATGTTAGTGGGCGTCGATTCCAGACTTGGCGAACTACTCTAGAACGATATCCGGATACCCTACTTGGAAGCACAGAGAAGGATTTCTTCTTCAATGAAGAAACCAAGGAATATTTCTTTGATCGTGATCCTGAAGTGTTCAGGTGTATTCTAAATTTTTACAGGACTGGCAAGCTCCACTACCCCAGGTATGAATGCATTTCTGCCTATGATGAAGAATTAGCTTTCTATGGGATCTTACCTGAAATCATAGGTGACTGTTGCTATGAAGAATATAAAGACAGAAGAAGAGAAAATGCAGAGAGGCTAATGGATGACAATGAATTTGAGCATAGCCAAGAAGCCATGCCCTCTCTAAACTTACGCCAGACTATGTGGCGAGCCTTTGAAAACCCACACACCAGCACTTTAGCCTTAGTCTTCTACTATGTGACCGGCTTCTTTATTGCAGTGTCTGTGATCACCAATGTGGTGGAAACTGTTCCCTGTGGCACTGTGCCTGGAAATAAGGAGCTTCCTTGTGGTGAAAGGTATGCTGTGGCCTTCTTTTGTCTAGACACTGCCTGTGTCATGATTTTCACAGTTGAGTACCTCTTGAGACTTTTTGCAGCCCCAAGTCGCTACAGGTTCATGAGAAGTGTCATGAGTATCATTGATGTAGTGGCCATCATGCCATACTACATAGGCTTGGTGATGACCAACAATGAGGATGTGAGTGGCGCCTTTGTTACCCTGCGGGTTTTCCGGGTCTTCAGGATTTTCAAATTCTCACGCCACTCCCAGGGTTTACGGATTCTTGGGTATACCCTGAAGAGCTGTGCCTCTGAACTGGGATTTCTCCTTTTCTCACTGACAATGGCAATCATTATCTTTGCCACTGTGATGTTTTATGCTGAAAAAGGTTCATCATCCAGCAAGTTCACTAGCATCCCTGCTTCATTTTGGTATACTATTGTTACCATGACAACTCTTGGGTAAGTGTTCTACTTATTATGTTTGTTCAATACAGAATAAGTGCATTGCTACCGCCTTGGAACCTTTCATTTATTTCCTTCAGGTAGATTACCATTCTTGTAGAATTAAATTTAATGACACTCCCTTGGGATTTTGAATGCATTTTCCTTTTTACTAAGCTGCTTACACAGACACACAAAATCAATTAGAGGAGATCGGACTGAAGTAAAACAACAGATTATAATTATGCTTATTCTTTGTGTGTGCTTTGCATCTACCTGCTTTTTGATTAGCTAGGTCTTGATGAGATGAAGGTGACTTTTTATATTATGTCTGGGGAGTCAGGAAGGTCTGTGTATACATTAAACATCTGAATGAGAGGAGCAACCTGTTTGCTAAAGATTATCCCATTAACCTTGTATGCACAGACATTAAAATTCAACAGGAGAGTTGCAGCTTTACCGTTTGTTCCTGTGATGGAGGCTGTTTGTTGCTATGAATAATCCTTTTATTTACAAGATATGGTCTTAAATCTCTTGATTTCTGTTTACATGTTCTGTCCTGCCTTTCTTTACTGTATTGCATCCTAGCAGCATCACTGATACACATGAGTAGCTTAAGGATATATGATCCTATTTTCAAGGATCAAGCATCAGTTTAGAATGAGGTGTCCTAAAAAAAAAGGAAATAAAAAAATATGTATACAGTAGATGAAATGATTTTAACTGGTAAAGTCATATGAGTATGCAAGGAGGGCACTAAAATTTACATGATACTGTTAGCATAAAAGAATTCCAAATGTAAACATCAAGGCTTTCACATGATTCTGTTATGTAACCAAGTTCATCAAGAATTTCAACTATAATAATGTATTACTTTGAGGACAGTGTGCTAAATATATAATTAGCATGCTGTCCTTAGAGCTCAGTGTAACTAGTGAATTGCTGATGTACACAAATGAATTAGTCCCTAGAAAAAATGTATTGACACTGTATAAGTACTTGCCTATAATAATACCCCGCCTGTGCTTTACTGAGAAGCAGTAAATGGTAGACAAGAATATTATTTTTAATGGCTTTTAAGCCATACCTAGTACAAAATATAACATCTCAACAGACTTAATCAAGGTAAGTGTATTATAAGGGAAATGCATGCAAACCAGCAGACATTCCCTGAAGTTTCTGTCTACTTTCTGAATGTTAGTATTTGCGTGAACAATCATATGACAAAACTTGAGGATGGTGATAGGTCAGTGAGGCACACAGCACTATTTGGTGATGATGCGGAGATAGTTATGCTTAATATCTCCGTACCAGGATATAGTGTTCTACTCTGAAGGTATGATTTGGCACCTTCTGTATAGTAGTAACTTTATTTTTCATGTATTTGCATTGAATAAAGTTGTACTTTAGCCTTTTAAAAAGTGGCTAACTTCTAGATTCTGCAAACACCTACCTGACATAGGTTTTGTTGATGAAAGGGCAGAAGAGACAGCAGTGACCAGCCAAGCACACCTTTTTTTAGCTTGAGGGAGCACGTTATCTAATATATTAGCCTACAATTTGTGATAGTGATAAAGATCTGGGAAGCATTCCCTCCCAACTGTAATTGAACTCCTTGTTCCTACCTGGCATTTATCACAGTCAGGTTTTTGTCATAATATTCCTTTTTCTTCACCACTTATGGATAGCATGACATTTCTACCATATACCTGTATATGACTTCTACAGTAGCTTTCTCTCCAATTGCTGCAAATTGAAACCATCTAGTTCATTGTTTTGTTTATATTTTATATTATATTCATGTTTAAATACAGTTGCTGTAGGTCTTGTTGTAGGTATGGTTTTGTTCAGCATGAATAATGTTTCCCCTAAGTTTACTTTGGGAGTCTTGGAAACTCATACATACAGGGATAAATGCTATTTTTTCTAAAAGCATGTACATAGATTGCTGGAAAAAAAGAACACAAATCACTGGTCAAAATTGCATACATTGGATCTAAAGGGATTTATGTTTTCACCAGGGCCTTTTAAATCTTTTCTGGAATCTAGTAAATCTTAAGCATTGCACTCCCTTAAATGGAGAAGTGTTTTCTTTAACAACATAAAAGTTAGCAGATAGAGGCTAGATGTCTGGGCTGTATCTTTCCTGCTGACAGCATGGTCCTTGTTTAGCTGTTTTAAGTGAATTTGTGAATTATGTTGAATGCTAAGAGCAATATCCTAAGCAACCGATTATGAACTACAAATTCCAGTTTTCTTAGGGACTTATAATTCCATAATTTGCTAAGAGCTGAATAAGTTGTTACAGTATTCAGGCTTACAGAGTCAATATTTAAAACCTTCTACAACAAAACAATATTGCACGTAAGCCTCAGTTACTAGAACTAGGCAAGGTAACGACTTTTCTCTGCATTCCTTTGAATGACATTGATAGGATTAGGCCCAGTCCATTTGATTTGCCTGTACTGGCATGGCTACATCGTCACCTACCAACTGCCCACAAGTTCATCTTTCCTTGATGTGACAGGAAAGTGTACACATTTGACTGATTATGTGCTAAGATTGGTGTATCCTCGCGCTACTATGATGGATAAACGTTATGGTGGAGCTAGGTTGCTGCTGTACCTGATATGACAATATATGCAATGGTATATAGACAGTGAGTGGTACTGACTGATTGCACTACCTGGTTTACAGTAAAAGCATGAAGTTGTAGTGGCCCCCCTAAATGCCAGCAGGCTCCAAACTCCTGTCTGGGGTGTCTTGTGGATTATCCACTTATAATCAGAAGGTAGCAGCTTGGGCACAATTCATCTTGGTGGGTATAGGCTAGTTATCAGTGTCCACAACGCATAGAGAATCACGTATGATATATATCTAGCATCGGCAACTTTACACAGTATTATCTGGACATACAAGCATGATATTACAACATTTACATTGTTTCTTCTCTGCTACTGAAAACAGACATCAGAGAGACAATATGGCATCTATGTTTCTATGTAGGCATGTTTTCATACATTAGTTGAAAAGTTTAAAGTCAAAAACATAGTCATTACTCATTCATGAATATGTTTTCTAATTGACTGATTGATTTAGAATCAGATATGGCAAAATATGTGTAACATTTTTTTTGTAAATAGGGCACTGGGAATATTGCCAGCATTTTCGTGACAAAGTGTAGTTGGAAAGAAACAGAGCAATACATCTTTTATGTGACACAGTTCTGGTCATTTCTCTTGTGTTTTCTAACCTTGGTGAAAAGTATTTAGATGGCTGATAATACATGATGCTCAGTTTCTATTTTATAAATTGCTTATTTTTTTATTTTTTATTTTCTATGCACTTTGTCTATTTCCATTTGATAGGAAAATCTGTCTGCAACACTGTATATTGGAACATATTCTATATGTAACTCATAATTTGAAACAGACATTGTTAGGGAAAATTGCAATATTTAATAAAGCCCTAATTTGGAATTTAGATACAACTGGATACCTGTAAATAGCTGAACCAGAACCCCAGGCTGTAAAATGGTTGAAAAGGTCCTCTGGCCCTATTTACTGTTTTATGTTTTAGTAAATACATTTACTATATTATGCTGGCCTTTCTAAAAGCATGCTAAGGGTACCTCAAATTCTCATCCTTTTCTCTGTTTGAATGCTCTAAATTTCCTGTATTCTTAAAAGTATTTAACACTTTTTGCAAGCAGAGGGAGATGATGAGAGAGCTATGAAGTGCAAGTCACAAAATTATAGTAAGTGGAAGCTTAAGTTGCGCCTTATATATTGTTATCTTGCGAGATCAATGAAATCAGCAATGGATTCAGTTTTTTTGCTATTGGCTTTAGTATTTTGCAAGAGTAATGTATTGTTTGTTTAAAATAAAAGCTCTAATTATTTTTTTGATATCTTTTTCATCCTAAGGCTCCATGCACACTGGACGTTAAAAAAAATCTAAAACTGTCAGTATCTTTGTAGTGAGTTTTTCAGCTTTTATCAGCGTTCATGCATCAGCATTTTTGAGCGTTTTAAAAAAAATGTTTTCAATGGATCAAAAACATCCAAAAACACTGGTGAGCCACATTTTTGAGTGTTTTTGGGCATTTGTGAGAGTTTTTAAGCTGTCAACATTTTTTGTGGTCAGAAGAATGACTCTTGAACGCGATTTTAGGGTATTCTGACAACAGCCCATGAACTCCACTGCCGATAAACGACAATAAACGTCTGTGTGCATGGACACATAGGATAACATAGAGGGGAGTTTATGGGCTTTTAAAAAAAATGCCTAAACGCCCAAAAATGACCGTTTAGCAGCTACAGTGTGCATGGAGCCTTAAGACCCCTTTCACACCAAGGCATTTTTCGGGCATTTTTGCTCTAAAATTAGCACATAAAAAGCACACCAAAAACGCTCCCCATGCATCTCAATGGATGTTTTCACACCGAGGTGTTGCGCTTGCTAGAAGTTGCTAAAAGTCCTGCAAGCAGCATCTTTTCAGCTTGTTTTGTGCTCTCAAAATAGTGCTTCAAAAACGCCCATGTCCATTAAAAATAATGGTTACGCGCTTGAAAAGCACATGAAATGTGTACTGAGGCTGTGGAAAGGTCACATGATTGAAACACAGACGCTTGAAAAGCACTTAAAAAACGCCATTAGAGGGGCGCTATTTATAGCGCTAGCAATTCAAAAGCATGGCAAAAACACACACTAAAATCATGACGTTTTACAGGATTTTACAGGCTTTTTTCCAACGCCTTGGTGTGAAAGGAGCCTAAATGATTTAAATGAACGTTCCTTCAATTGTCTGTATCTGTCCATTTGACAGTCTGCAAAACTGCTCAAGCACCGATAGTCCATTTCTTTACCTTTTTTGTTTGCTTTTATGATAGGCAAAGCTATGCATTGAAAGAGTTAGGGGCCCATCATGTAGCTATAACTTTACTTAAAAAAAATGCAAAGATAAAAATACACTCAAAGGAGTAAAATATAAAAGCGCTGTGACTGTGTGTCTGTGACCTAGGACCATTTCCCTTATCCGAGAAATATTCTAGGCCTAGACTACAACCCAAACATTGACCCGGAAATTGGGAGGAACTCCACCACCTCTCCACTTTTGAATGCTGCATACCGCACCCATTTTTGGTAGGCCTAATTGAGCAGATCCCAGGCTGCCCGACACTCTACAGCTCCAACTCATTTCATTGGCTATGACTGGGGGGTATATCATGGACAGGACATAAAAAATTATCCTGGGCCACAGATAAATGCTGTTACTGTATATTTAGCTCTTGTGAGTGTTTATTTTTATAGAACTCACCCCAAAGGAGCCACTGGATTGTATTGGTTCTTGTCTGCCTTGCACCTGTGATGATCCACCCTTGCCTGGACCTGAGAACACCAACATGGTTTAAATGGGTTTTATTCAAAGCAAAGCCCTAAAAATGGATGGGTTAGTTTTACAAGAGTTTCCAATATCACAGTAATGCCATGTACATTTTTAAGCAACACAATTCAGAAGGTATCACTGTTCAGTCACCATGTCTGCCTGATAAGCAGGTAGTACAAAAATGTGCACTAGGTGGAAGTGAGAGAGTGGTACCGGCTTGCAATGCAGATAACAATCCAACAAAGCACAGCAATACAATTGGTTTTTGCAATATAAATACAGCAAGAGACTGTAGAGAGTCTGCTGGCGATGGGGCCCTTAAGATGGAGTGCTCAGTTAAATAAACAAGATGGTGGTTAGAGGTCTCTCACCACTGATGCCTCTGATTCTGATCCTGAGTGGTCCCTCGGTGGCCATCAAAGGGTCCTCCCTCACAAGCCAACTCTCTACAGCTGTAGCAGGCAGTGGTAGCTGGAACACATGTCACTTTGGATAACGGGAACAATGAAATGCAGGGTATATCCGGAGCACTCCGGAACAACAGTGTAGCAGCATGTACAGCATCTCACAAAACTGAGTACACCCCTCACATTTTTGTAAATATTTTATTATATCTTTTCATGTGACAACACTGAAAAAATGACAGTTTCCTACAATGTAAAATAGTGAGTGTACAGCTTGTACAACAGTGTAAATTTGCTGTCCCCTCAAAATAACTCAACACACAGCCATTAATGTCTAAACCACTGGCAACAAAAGTGAGTACACCCCTAAGTGAAAATGTCCAAATTGGGCCCAAAGTGTCAATATTTTGTGTGGCTACCATTATTTTCCAGCACTGCCTTAACCCTCTTGGGCATGGAGTTCACCAGAGCTTCACAGGTTGACACTGGAGTCCTCTTCCACTCCTCCATAATGACATCACGGAGCTGGTGGATGTTGCGCTCCTCCACCTTCCATTTGGGGATGCCCCACAGAGGCTCAATAGGGTTTAAGTCTGGAGACATGCTTGGCCAGTCCATCACCTTTACCCTCAGCTTCTTTAGCAAGGCAGTGGTCACCTTGGAGATGTGTTTGGGGTCGTTATCATGTTGGAATACTGCCCTGCGGCCCAGTCTCCAAAGGGAGGGGATCATGCTCTGCTTCATTATGTCGCAGTACATGTTGGCATTCATGGTTCCCTCAATTAACTGTAGCTCCCCAGTGCTGGCAGCACTCATGTAGCCCCAGACCATGACACTCCCACCACCATGCTTGACTGTAGGCAAGACACACTTGTCTTTGTACTCCTCACCTGGTTGCCGCCATACAAGCTTGACACCACCTGAACCAAATACGTTTATCTTGGTCTCGCCAGACCACAGAACATGGTTCCAGTAATCCATGTCCTTAGTCTGCTTGTTTTCAGCAAACTGTTTGCGGGCTTTCTTGTGCATCATCTTTAGAAGAGGCTTCCTTCTGGGACAACAGCCATGCAGACCAATTTGATGCACTGTGCAGCGTATGGTTTGAGCACTGACAGGCTGACCCCCCCCCTTCAACCTCTGCAGCAATGCTGGCAGCACTCATACATCTATTTCCTAAAGACAACCTCTGGATATGACACTGAGCTTGTGCACTCAACTTCTTTGGTCGACCATGGCGAGGCCTATTCTGAGTGGAACATGTCCTGTTAACTGCTGTATGGTCTTGGGCAGCGTGCTGCAGCTCAGCTTCAGGGTCTTAGCAATCTTCTTATAGCCTAGGCCATTTTTATGTAGAGCATCAATTCTCTTTCTCAGATCTTCAGAGAGTTCTTTGCCATAAGGTGCCATGTTGAACTTCCAGTGACCAGTAGGAGAGAGTGAGAGCCATAGCACCAATTTTTTTTTTTCCATAATTGTTTATTGAAAAAAATATAGCATTAAACAGGTAAGGCAATGAACGCATTATAAACAGCATCCACATTTTCGTAGCTACATACAAAAAAAGAACGCAACATAGGCAAGCTTGTCAGCGAATTCTCGTTGAACGCCTTCTAGTCCAACTAGATAGAACTCGGGGTAAAATAAGTGATCCCTAACCCCAGGGCTTCCACCAACTTAATTATGAAGGATGCGTTATGACAGCTGTGACTTAGCGCTCGCTAACCTCAAAGAGAGGGCGAATGCGTATTCGGTTCTTCAGTGCAGCATGCGATCGTCCAGTGGGAGTCTGGGGTGGGTCTGTGCATAAAATGCAGGGACCCCGGAGTAAAAAGGTGAAGGAGGAGGAAGAGAAAAAAGAAAGAGAGAGAGAGGGAAGAAGGCGAAACAAAAAAGGGGGGACATTTTTAGGGGGGGGAGGAGCAGAGAAGAAAATCTGGAACACTGTCCCACTCCTCTCCAAAAGAACACTTCATGTGTCATATGTCCATATCCAACCTCCATTATATCTAGTAAAGGTGCCTCTATAGGTAGGGTGGCCATCATATCTAATGTTCAAGTAAGTTGTAGGAGTTCCCTGTACTGCCTGGTAGATTTAAAGTGGGTCCAGCAGGCCCATGTGGTTATGAATTTGGACATTCGGTCTTGTGAAATATGGATCAGTTCTTCAATTTCCTCTATTCTGTTGACTCTAGTGAGCCATTCCCTTACATTAGGGGTGCAGGAAGATCTCCAGTGAACTGGGATGCACATTCTTGCTGCGTTAACTAAATGCATTGCCAGTGATTTATTGTATGTTCTTTTAGGGAGAGAGGTGTGATGAAGAAGTTACTGTTCTGGAGTGAAATCTAGGGTGTGTGTTGTGACGGTTGCAATTATATCATGTATTGATGTCCAGAATGGGCGTAGTTTTTCGCACGACCACCAAATATGGAGCATAGTACCAACCTCAGAACCACATCTCCAGCATGTGTTTGGTATAGAAGGTGAGAATTTATGCAGTAATGCCGGGGTCCTATACCACCTTGTCCTCACCTTGTAACAGTTTTCTTGAGTCGCAACGTTTAGCGAGCCTTTGTGAGTGTATTCAGCTGTTATTTCCCATTCCTTGTCAGTAAAGGTACGCTGTAGCTCCTTTTCCCATGCAATTTTGGAGTTATCCTGCTGTGGGGGGGGCATCTGCATTAACAAACAGTATATCCTAGAGATTAGATGTCATTGGGGAGACTATTTGAGGCAAAGGTCCTCAAATGGCGTGGGTGATCTGCCGTATGAGGATGCATGTGGAGACTGGCGCAAAAAGTGATGTAGCTGCAGATAAACCCAAAATGGGAAGGAGCCTGATGGGGATAGGGCACACAACTGTGTATGGGAGAGGAGTTTGGTGTTTTGAAAAAAGTGATGCGCCAGGATTTCCCTGTGAGGCCAGGCAGCATCTAGGAAGTGCCCAGATAGGCCCGGAGAAAAATCCGGGTTTCCCATCAGTGACATTAGGGGCCCTGGCATTGAGGAGAGTGGCAAGTTTTTACACAGGTGTCTGAAAGTAAATAAGGTGTTGCTTATAAGAGGGTGGTTTAGGAGGGCAGGGGGAATGCCACCTGTTGGGAGCCAAGGTGTAAGGGTATTTCCCCAAAGGAATTTTCTAGCGAGACCCAGTCCTTCCCTATTGACTGTTGAGTTGTATTCCAATCAACTACCCTTGTTAGTATACATGCTTTGTGGTACATCTCTATATCTGGTAAACCCAGTCCTCCCATGAGTTTTGGTCTTGTGAGGCGTGTGTATCGAATCCGTGGTGGGGAATTTTGCCATAAAAAGCGGGAGCAACTTTTTTTATATTCGGAAAAGAAGGTTGGGGGTATGGCTATTGGTATAGCTTGCAGTAAATAAAGTAGCCGGGGTAAAACATTCATTTTTATCAGGGCTGAACATCCGAACCGGGAAATACTCAGGTTATTCCAGGTCCGGAAGTCTTCTTGTATTTTCCGAAGTACATCTTTAAAGTTTCTTTGATATAGTTCAGAGAAGGCCACTGGGATCTGAATTCCTAAATATGAGATAGCTAGCACCCCCAAGACTATTCCTGGATAGGCTTTTGATGGGCTAGGGGGCAGTTCATCTTCTTAGTGTCAGTATCGAGGGAATGTGATATGAATGACCCATAGAAGTCCCACATTGGACTACAGAGGTTCCTGCTATTTAGTCAAATTTGCCTTTCTGTGTTTTGGGATGGCCGACGCTTGTCTCCAGCTGCTTATGGTTAAATTTGTATTTCTTTTCTCTTTTTGTTCTCTCTAAGGATTTCTGCTATATGTTCCTTTATGTTACTAAATATGCAGACTGGGGACATCAACACATGTGCTGATCTTTTTTATCTCCTGATTTGTTTCCCCTGGTGTCTGTATACTGTTGCATTACATTTGTATTGCTTTATATTTTTATTCAATAAGTCTTTCTTGTGATTAAAAAAAATATATCAGATAGCTGCCTTCTCCCAGACGAACGGGAAGTTAGCTTCGCACTGGGTGATTAAGGCGGGAGGGAGAGATATATTCAATGCATGCAACTTCATGTAATTAATTTTGAGGTTAGATATTTGCTTAAAAACCTGTAAATCTTTAAGAAGATTAGGCAAGGAGATATGCGGCTCCGACAAGAATAGGAGTAAGTCATCCACGTAGGCAGCTACCTTATACTCTCTGTCCTTCATCACTATCCCTTTGATATCCGTGTTAGATCTGAGCCTATTCAAAAAGGGTTCCAATGTTAGCACGTAGATCAAAGGAGAAAGAGGGCAACCCTGGCGGGTTCCGTTTTGGATGGGAAAGGCGTCCGACAGGTGGCCATTGACTCTTACCCTGGCCGAAGGTAGCGGAATAGAGCGGCAAAATACCAGCGCACATACGCGGGCCTAGGCCAATTGTGTGAAGCACTGTGCTCATATAGTCCCAGGCCACCCTGTCGAACGCCTTTTCCGCATCCAAAGAGAGAAAGAAGCCTTTTTGCGTGCTCGATGTGAGGAGATAGTGGAGATTGAGGGCTTTGGAGATGTTATCCCTAGCTTCCCTCCCTGGCATAAAGCCGACCTGATCTAAGGATATCAGGGAGGGGAGAATAGGCAGCAATCTATTTGCTAACATTTTGGCGTATAATTTGATGTCCACATTTAGTAGGGAAATTGGCCTATAACTGGTTAGGAGTGTGGGGTCTTTGCCCTGCTTCGGTATAACCGTAATGGGGGCCTCTAGCATGCGGTCTAATGAATTTTGGGAATTTGGGAGAGTGTTAAGAGTAGTAAGAAGGTGAGGGAGTAGGACAGGTTGGAAAGATTTATAGTATTGGACAGTGAGTCCATCTGGCTTTTGCCCACTTTCATTTTGTTTGAAGGCTACTTCCAGTTCTTGCAGAGAGAATGGCAGTTCCAGTTCCTGCATTGTCTGGGTTTGGATTGCTTTTGGGGAGTAACCCGCTAGGAACTCTGTAATTAGGCGAGGCCGGGCAACATGACCATGTGAAGGTGAGTCTCCGGGAATGAGGTTGTAAAGCTTCCTATAGTAACGTTCAAATTGTTTGGCTATGTCATAATTTCTGGTGAACATGTTTCCTAAATTGTCCCGAAGATGATGTATGGTATAGGAGGTTTGAGAGGTAGGGGTTGCTCTTGCTAACAGTTTGCCTGTCTTGTTACCCTGCTCATAGAATATTTTTTGGCGGAGTATGTAACGCCAGCGTGTGCATTTTCCCAACTCCTCCAGGAGAAGAGAATGGGTATGTTCCAGCTCCTGGAGTGTCATAGCACCAAATTTAACACATCTGCTCTCCATTCACACCTGAAACCTTGTATCACTAATGAGTCACATGACACCGGGGAGGGAAAATGGCTAATTAGGACCAATTTGGACATTTTCAATTAGGGGTGTACTCACTTTTGTTGCCAGTGGTTTAGACATTAATGGCTATGTGTTGAGTTATTTTGAGGGGACAGCAAATTTACGCTGTTATACAAGCTGTACTCTCACTACTTTACATTGTAGCAAAGTGTCATTTCTTTAGTGTTGTCACATGAAAAAATATAATAAAATATTTACAAAAATGTGAGGAGTGTACTCACTTTTGAGAGATACTGTATGTGGTCCTGTCTCTGCAGACATTCCCCCTTGCAGCAGCAATGTCTCTCTCAGCTGCCTTTATACACAATACAACAGTATAAAATAGTACAGTCTCTCACTTTGCCTGAGCTCTAGGCAACGCTGTATCTTGGCCTAGGCCAACAAGGCCCAGGCCTAGGGCGGCACTGTGCAGGGGGGCAGCATGAAAAGAGTCCCTGCAGCACAAAAAGCTTGTACTTTTAATGCTGCCGGTATGATAATACAGCCAGGGCTGCCATCAGAGAGGGACAGCTTATACATATATGGGGGTTGGCGTCCCGAAGGTCCCAGGCGGCGGACCCCAACCAATGAGTTGTTGTGCGGGCAGCTGGCATTCCACGACCGTGTGGGGGGGGGCACACAAATTTAGTCAGGCCTAGGGCAGCACAAAACCTAAATACACTACTGGCTCTAGGTAACAAAGTTCTCTTGCAGCTTTCCTCCTATAGCACAGTTCAGTAGCCATGTTCTCCAATTGCAACACACTGTCTGGGCAAGTGCTCTCCTCCCAGATCCCAGAGCTCTCTCCCCCATGTGGATCTCTGCTCTTCTCCCTGTAATGGGTGGGGTTAAAATGGCCAACAGCCAATCAAGAGCCAGTCTGGCCTGGGCAACCAATCATTGGTCCTCCTTCCCCAGGGCTGCTAGGGACAGGTCCTCTTCAGCTGTAGCAACAGCAAACAAGATGCAGTCCAACCTCCTCTCTCCCTGCAACTGTCCATCACAGGAGAGAAGAGAAGAAAATGTCCCTCTGATGTTTATTTTGCTAGCACTGTTGGGCAAGAGCCCAGCCCAGTGCTACATTATATTTGCAACTACTTTAATTAACATTCTCTCTCTCTCTGCTCTCTGCTTTATCATGTTGCCCTTAGATAATTGGTGAGATATTCCAAACAATTTTTCACTGAGAGCCACAAGATGGTTGTAGTGTCATGAATGGATTTATTTTTGGAGCCGTGCCCTACTCCTACCTCTTGATTATCTATTTAAAGGTCTGGATATGCTATTGCCTCTTGATATCTTCATATTTATTAGACTTGTAAAATTATGCACCATATCAACACAATCTATTTATCATACGAATAGCCCTTAAACGAAAACTAAACCCAAGAATAAAACTGTAATATGTTTCAGCTTACCAGTACTTAAATGTAGAGATGAGCCAAACATACCCGGGTTTGACTCGAGGTGGGTTAAAGTGACTAAAGTTCTGGTGCAAAATATGAACCCTAGTGATATCAATAGGACCTAACTATTTAAAAACAGTAATGGTGTTTTTTTAGGCAAATAGGCAAGGGTTTGTCAAATTAATGCCATGGGGGCTAGGCACTGCCCTAATGGACATGTATCAAAGCAAACATTCAGTTTGATAGAGAGCAGCAAATATAATACTGCTTTAAGGTCAAAATTAAAAATGTATTTTTTTAAATAACATGCTTGGGGGTGTTCCTAACCTGCCTTTGAAAGGAAGCATCTTTGCAATGTATCCTATTGACAATGAAAACAACTGACATTTACAAAGAAAAATGTATAACTGCTGGCAAATTATGGCTTTTGAACACTTTACTTTCGTTTGCAAACAAATGGTTGGGGATTCCCTGCATCTGTACCATACCCTTATCCTAGATGAGTCTCTTATATAGATGTTAATGGGGGACCACCCAAAAACTATACCAGACCCTTATCTAAGCATGCAGGCTGGCTGGCCAGGAAAGGGTCAGGGCCAACATACCTTCCCCGCAGAACCATTGTCAGTGTCATTGTCCAAATGAGGCCATGTGGCCATATTTAGTCAGTAATGTTACACTGTACCTGTCCCTTTGTTTACCTTTTGGCAAGGGGTCATATGACATCACTAGTTGTTTGCTAAAGGCACAATGGGTCGTCAGTCGTCAATTCCTTGGTAACCATTGACAAATAGGAAGCTGTCATATATTTTAGCAGTCAAAATACCGCTACTATGTATGATGTTTGGCTTTCCCAGAATGGGCTAAAAGTCTGTTGTTTGGTCAAACAGTTAAACATGTCAAACCTTGAGCTCCCTTCTTAGATGCAGTGACTGCATTCATTTTCCTATTTTAGGAGATGGAATGGAGATGAACGAAGGCACACTTGTTTGACTTGTTTGAACTCCAACCTGTGTGTCAACCATGGCTCCTCTGTAGATACAGTGGAAAAGTGAGTGTAGCCACCTAGGAGCTGAAAGTGTGTTATTCGCTGGATTATCAGTCAAAAAAAAAAAAGAAAAACCTGAAAAAGAAAAGTGATGCAGCCACCACATCTAAAGACTGGCAAGCTGCAATATATTACATTTTTGTTCTTGGGTATAGTTATGTCTTAAAATATGTACCACCAAAGAACTTGAACTATGGAAGAAATAATGGATTCTTTTCAGCGTATAAATGCTGTCTTTTGGCTGATAACCATTTCCCCCGTTTTTTGATCACAGTGTTGTGCAATTTACCAATGGTTTTCATTTAATCACTCTTTCTCCCTGTAGTAGACTGAATAAGAAATGCACTGAGCAAAATTATAAACGCAACACTTGCAGATGAGCATTCAGATGAGCTTCCCTGGGACGGTTTCTGACAGTTTGTGCAGAAATTCTTTGGTTATGCAAACGGATTGCTGCAGCAGCTGTCCGGGTGGCTGGTCTCAGACGATCTTGGAGGTAAAAATGCTGGATGTGGAGGTCCAGGGCTGGTGTAGTTACAAGTGGTCTGCGGTTGTGAGGCTGGTTGGTTGTACTGCCAAATTCTCTGAAACGCCTTTGGATTATGGTAGAGAAGTGAGCATTCTCCTCTCAGAGTGTATGTCACTCCCTGAGTGTCCCCACAGGAGGTACCCTTTAACTCGAGAGGCTTCCTCTGCTCCAGGCTCGCAAAGACACAAGTTCAGTCCCACCAACACCTAAAGAGGATATCCCTGAACAGCATCAGGGGTTTATTGGAGTGTCAGGTAGCAGTAGAGCCCAGTGAAGGTCGGGCTGATGAGAAGTGGAGAAGGCTGAAGGACGGTTGGAAAGGAGAAGGCAACCGAGAGTAGGAGTCGGATTACCATTGGGAGGCATTTTTTGGTCGGCATTAAGGTGAGAGTTCTGGGAGCACGGGGGGGGGGGGGCGAGCACCCACACAGAGGCCCCTTTGGTGGTGTATGGAAGGACCCTCCAGACCGGCTCCAGCTGCATGATTGAAGCACCCTATGTTTTTTAAGCACGTTAATGGCACTGAGTCACTTTAAGTTGAAACAAGTGGAACTGTGTATATGTTTCTCGCCGTAATGGATATAAGCAGTAGAGTTGAGCAAACACCTGGATGTTCGGGTTCGGTGGGTTTGGCCAAACTTCGGGAAAAAGTCCGGGTTCGGTACCGAACTTGACCCGAACTTTACCCCGAGCCCCATTGAAGTCAATGGGGACCCGAACTTTTCGCCACAAAAATGACTGTAAAAAAGTCCTGAAAAGTGCTAGAGGGCTGCAAAAGGAAGTAAAATGATTTTAGAACAATAATCTGTCCCTTACAGCAAGAGCAGGAACCTGACCCTATAGGAGTAGGCGATGATTTTAGAACAATAATCTGTCCCTCTAAGCAGTAGACTCTACCTAGTCCAGTCAGATCGTTCTGTAATGCAGGATGAGATGTTATTAGATCTGCAATCTGTCCCTAAAAGCAGTAGTAGTAGTAATCTCTACCTAGTCCACAATCAGATCGTTCTGTAATGCAGGATGAGATGTTATTATATCTGCAATCTGTCCCTCACAGCGCCGGCAGCATCCTCTCCCTACACTACCCAGAGAGCATGTGATATGCAGCACTAAGTGACTCCAGCTTATAAAGAGGCTGGGTCACATTATGCACTGGCCAATCACAGCCATGCCATTACTAGGCATGGCTGTGATGGCTTCTAAGGGCAAACCAGTGAAACGCTTGTTGATTGGCTTCCCTGCAGCTATTCAACATGCGTGATCAAATACCCGAACCCAGAACCCGAACCCAAACTTTTTTTCAAATGTCCGGGTCACGGACACCCCAAAGTTCGGTACGGACCCGAACTTTACAGTTCGGGTTCGCTCAACTCTAATAAGCAGTTTTTGGACATTGACATAATATCCTAATGACACCCACCGGGGAACTATTTGCTGTATTTGCACTTAGAGTATGGACTTTTTCATTATCCACTGGTTCATATACATTTGTTTATATGAACAACACTACTTGCTGTTCCAACAGCGCTTGCATAACATACTATGAGTCTCTCATTTCAAAGTGACCGTGCCTGTGCAAATTGCCTTCTCTAATACTTGTGCAAAACCGATTTATGTGCATAAATCATATCATCATGTGGTATCCTTTTACAAGAGAGGTACGCGATGAGATTCTTTTTTATTAATTTCCCAATGGTACGCTGACGAACAAGGGAGACAAGGGAAGCAGACGGCACTACATCCATGGGTCGGATTGTAGACCTAAAGCGCAAGTGACTTCTCCATATTGTACGGTTGGAGAGTCAAAAGAGTCTGGTAAGCGGGGAAAAAAACCCTCAACCACTTATTTACATTTGAGCACTCAGCACGGCACGGGCACTTTTTTGATTTAAGAAGTTAAGAAGTTTTGTGATTGCCCTGAAGAAATCCATTTCACCTTCAAACTTTCACTGGCACTTTTGAAACATAGACTTTTATATAGAATCTTAAAGGCACTAGCACTTTTTTAAACAATTAATTAATTTTATGATGTTTCAACAATTTTATATGATGTTTCAACAGTTTTAATTGTACCACATAATGATATGATTTATGCACATAAATTGGTTTTGCACAAGTATTAGAGAAGGCAATTTGCACAGGCACGGTCACTTTGAAATGAGAGACTCATAGTATGTTATGCAAGCGCTGTTGGAACAGCAAGTAGTGTTGTTCATGTAAACAAATTCTCCTTACCCTTTGCACAGCAGATGGGCTACAGCAGCAGCTGCAATAAAATTGTATAGTATAACATTGTAAAGATAAATACCAGGGAAAAGCGCTGCCCAAACAAGATTCATCTTGTACAGTACCAGGTTCATATACATTGTTATTGTTATGATATCAATATTTATGGTTGTTTCTATTTGATTTGATTTGATTTGGTTTACAGCACTGGGTCACTTTGTATACAAGTTATATTTATGAAATCCTGCACTTCTGTCACTTTATTATTGTTACCTGTTACAATTAGGTGACTTATGTATCAGTTTTGACATTTTCTAGACCGATTGCGCAATACCACACATTATACATTCATCTGTGGCATTGTGCTGTGTGATAAAACTGCACATTTTAGAGTGGCCTTTTATTGTGGCCAGCCTAAGGAACACCTGTGCCATAATCATGCTGTCTAATCAGCATCTTGATATGCTGCAACTGTGAGGTGGATGCAAAGGAGAAATGCTCACTAACACAGATTTAGACAGATTTGTGAACAATATTTGAGAGAAATAGGCCTTTTGTGTACATAGAAAAAGTCATAGATCTTTAAGTTCAGCTCATGATAAATAGGGGCAAACACAAAAGTGTTGCGTTTATAATTTTGCTCAGTGTAGTTGACTCTTCCTTTTTGTAATGTGTCTGATCAGTTGTCCAGCTAACTGATATCTCTCAGTTGGAGAGGAGCTGTATATGAATTAAATAAGTACAATTATGTACATGAATTGAACCTTTTGGAAGAAAAGCCTTGTACACACGGTGCGACGGTCATACTACCGGACGTCCAAAATCGTATGTTGGCTGTTGTGTCTCGCATACTGACATGCACTAAGCGATCGTAAGACCAAGCCGAACGTAGTGACATGCTATGAGGGTATAAAGAGGAAGATCAGGTGAATGTGATTTGTAAATTAGGAAGGTAGGCTTATACGAACTGACACTTCCAAGCATTCCTGACTTCTGAGCATGCGTGTTTTGCACATACAACTTGTTGGACCAACTTCTCTGTACACACAGTACAACGGTCGTATGACCGCTTGTTGTACAACCAAAGTTTTCTAGTCTGCTCATCCAACTTCTGTTGTATGACCGTCGCAAGTCGGCTGTTCTAATCAAGCATACTAATGGTCGGATGATCGTACAACAAGCGGTCATACGACTGTTTTCATACGACCGTGGCACGTGTGTACGAGGCTTTACCAACACAATATCATGATGTCATGTGTAGAGTTGAGCGAACCCGAACTGTAAAGTTCGGGTCCACCCCGAACTTTGGGGTGTCCGTGACCCGGACCCGAATCCGGACATTTGAAATACGGGTTTGGGAATTGTTCTAAAATCATCGCCTACTCCTATAGGGTCAGGTTCCTGCTGTTGCTGTAAGGGACAGATTATTGTTCTATAATCATCTCCTAGTTCTAAAGGGAGAGGTTCCTGCTGGTCCTGTAAGGGACAGATAATTGTTCTAAAATCATCTCCTAGTTCTATAGGGAGAGGTTCCTGCTGCTCCTGTAGAAGAAGAAGTATTTATTATTTTTTTTTTTATTAATAAATACTTAATTAGTGCTACATAGTACATTTGCGGGCAGAATGAGTAGAGTGTCAAATAAGGGACATGGTCATGGTGCTGCTGGTGTTGGTGAAGCTCCTGTTGGAAGGAGAGGACATGGTCGACCTGTGCCAGCTACACGCACAAGTGTAACACCTTCCTCAGGTAGCCGACCGAACCTTTAACGTTATATGGTAGGCCCGAATGCCGCTCAACGAATGGTGAGGCCAGAAGAAGTACAGGCGATAGTATATTGGGTGGCTGACAATGCCTCCAGTTCCTTCACATTGTCTCCCTCCCGGTCCCTTGATGAAAGCTCAGAGTTGGCACCTGAACCCCATGGCCATCTGTCTTTCACCTCAGCCCCTTGTAAATTAGCCAAGCAGTCTGGGCCCCAAGTCATGCAACAGACTATTATGCTTTTTGATGACTCTCCTGGTGTGCTTTCCTTGGGCCATCCACATAGCTCTGCCCCAGAAGTGGAAGACATTGAGTGCACCGATGCCCAACCACTTCTGTTGCAGGATGAGGACATGGAAACACCAGCGCAGCATGTCTCTGATGATGACGAAAAACAGGTGCCAACTGCTGCAGCTTTCCTCAGTGTGCAGACTGACAAGGAGGGCAGTGGTGAAAGGTGGGTGGAAGATTATGTGGAGGAGGATGATGAGGTCCTAGACCCCACATGGAATGAGGGTCATGCGAGTGACGTGTGGAGTTTGGAGGAAGAGGTGGTGGTCGCACAGAGGCACCAGCACAGCAAAAGAGGAAGCAGGTTGCAAAAGCGGAGCAAGCATCCCCTAGACAGTAGGCCTGCTACTACCCACCGCGCCCAGGGACCTAGCACACCAAAGACAGCTCAAAGGCAGTGGCAGTTCTTCAGACAATGTGCTGACGACAAGACACGAGTGATTTGCACGCTGTGCAATGATAGCTTGAGGCGAGGCCTAAATGTTCTAAACCTTAGCACAACTTATATGATCAAGCATCTAAATTCAAGGCACAAGCTGCATTGGAATAATTACCTCAAAATCCAAGTTAGGTCTCGGCCTCCTCCTGCTTCCTTTTCTACTGCTGCCTCGGCCTCTTCCTCCACCTCTACAGTGCCAGTGTCACCTACCACCCAGCAAAAAGAGCATGTGACAGCAACACCACCATGTCCACCACCGTCCCCAAGCATTTCCACAGGGTCCCATGGAAGCTTACAGCTCTCCATCTCCCAAACACTGCAGAGAAAGAGGAAGTACCCCCTACCCACCCGCGATCCCTGGCCCTGAATGCCAGCATTTCCAAATTCCTGGCCTTTGAAATGCTGTCATTCCGTCTGGTGGACACGGACAGGTTTAAAAACCTGATGGTGGTGGCTTTCCCACAGTATGTGGTTCCCAGCCGCCAAGATCAAGTGTGCACTGCGCAACGCCATCTGTGGCAAGGTCCACATAACCACTGATACATGGACCAGTAAGCATGGACAGGGACGCTATATCTCGCTAACTGCACACTGGGCAAATGTAGTGGCGGGTTGCCCTGAGACGGCTAGCCATTTGGCGCATGTCCTTCCGCCACCGAGGATTGCAGGGAATTTCTCTTTGCTTCCTGTTGCCTCCTCCTCCTACTGCGCTTCCTCCTCCTCTACCACCCACTCATCCGCTCAGCGTAACACCTTCACCACCAACTTCAGCACATCCAGGGGGAAACGACAGCAGGCTGTTTTAAAACTGATCTGTTTGGGGGATAAACCCCACACTGCGCAGGAGCTGTGGATGGGCATTGAACAACAGACCGATGAGTGATTGTTGCCACTGAGCCTCCAGCCCGGCCTGGTGGTGTGCGACAATGAGCGAAATCTCGTAGCGGCTCTGGGCCTAGCCAGTTTGACGCACATCCTGGCCTGGCGCATGTGCTGAATTTGGTGGTACAGAAATTTCTAAAAACTACCCGGATATGTCAGAGCTTCTGCAGCAAGTCTGTGTGCACTTTCGGCGTTCTCACCCTGCTGCATGCTCGCCTGTCTGCGCTGCATCGGAACTTCGGCCTTCCCGCTCACCGCCTCCTATGCAACATGCCCACAAGGTGGAACTCCACCTTGCACATGCTGGAGAGACTGTGCGAGCAGCAGCAGGCAATAGTGGAGTTTCAGCTGCAGCACGCACGGGTCAGTCGCTCTGAGGAACAGCACCACTTCACCACCAACGAGTGGGCCTCCATGCGAGACCTGCGTACCGTATTGCGGTGTTTCGAGTACTCCCCCAACATGGCCAGTGCCGATGACGCTGTTCTCAGCGTTACTATCCCACTTCTATGTCTCCTTGAAAAAACACTTCGGGCGATCATGGAAGAGGATGTGGCACAGGAGGATGAGGAGGAGGAGGAGGAAGAGGGGTCATTTCCACGGTTATCAGGCCAGTCATTCACAAGTGGCTCGGAGGGTGGGTTCCTGCACCAGCAAAGGCCAGGAAAAAAATATTCAAGCCAGGGCACAGTTCTGGAGGATGAGGGGGACGAGGAAGATCATGAGGAGGAGGAACCGCAGCAGGGTGACACCCAACGCAGCTCGTGGGCATCACTGGAGCGTTGCTGGGGGCATACGGAGTACACAGATGATACACCACCCACAGAGGACAGCTTGTCTTTGCCTCTGGGCAGCCTGGCTTACATGGCTGACTACATGCTGCAGTGCCTGCGCAACGACAGCCGAGTTGCTCACATTGTAACTTGTTCTGATTACTGCTGGATCCCCTTTACAAGGACAACGTGCCATCCTTAATTCCCTCACTGGAGCGTGAGAGGAAGGTGCGCGACTACAAGCGCACACTGGTAGACGCGCTGCTGAGGGCATTCCCAAATGACACCGGGGGCTCAGTGGAAGCACAAGGCGAAGGCAGAGAAGGAGGAGGAAGAGGCCGCCATCGCAGCTGTGGCACCGCCAGCACCTCAGAAGGCAGGGTTAGCATGGCCGAAATGTGGCAAAGCTTTGTCAGCAGCCCGCCACAACAAACAGCACCACCAGCTGATAGGTAAGGTCTTAGCAGGAGGCAGTATTTCAGCAACATGGTGGAACAGTATGTGTGCACACGCCTACATGTACTGACTGATGGGTCTGCCCCATTCAACTTCTGGGTCTCCAAATTGGGCACATGGCCTGAGCTTGCCCTTTATGCCTTGGAGGTGTTGGCCTGCCCTGCAGCCAGTGTATTGCCTGAACGCGTGTTTAGCACGGCAGGGGGCGTTTTCACAGACAAGCACAGCCAACGTGGACAAGCTAACCTTTATTAAAATGAACCAGGCATGGATCCCACAAGACTTGTCTTTACCTTGTGCAGAATAGACATATAGACCAGCCTCACACAGCCATTGGTATACTTGTTTTGTAAATATGCTTCAATAGTTTGGGGGCTACCCCAATTAGAAAAAAAAACAAGCAAACAACAAAAAGTGTTGGCTACCTCCTCCTCCTCCTCCTCCTCCTCCACCACCGCCACTTCCACCTACACTGCCACGGTCATGGCCTAGTCAACCTCTAGGCTCCTACTCCACATCCACCCCCCTTCCCATTTTTATATTTTTTATTTGGTTTTAACCACTTGCCGACCGTGTAACGTAGTTACACGGCCGCAAATTGCACCCATTGCTCTGGGAGGACGTACTATAAGGTCCTCCCAGAATCGCGCTCCCGAGCGCCCGCTGGGGCACGCACACGGAAGTCTCGGTGCTCGCCGGGTTCCCAGGACATGGCAGTTCACCTAATCGCTGTAAAGGGCCATTGGCAGCGGCCCTTTACCACGTGATCACGCCGTCCAATGACGGCGTGATCACAATGTAAACACTGCAGGGTCATCGAGAGTGTCAGCTCTCTCATCTCCTCACACCGATACAGTTTGTGAGGAGAAGAGAGAGATCGATGTCCTGCAGTGACAGTCTGTGAGTTTCATTCCCATTTATACAGTCCCAGCAGTGCCCAGCTGTGCCCAGCAGTGACCAGCAGAATTCAAGTTCTGCTAATAGTGCCACATCTGTGCCACCAGTGCCATATCTGTGCCACCACAGTGCCATCAGTGCCACTAAAGTGCCATCAGTGCCACCAGAGTGCCCATCTGTGCCACCAGAGTGCCCATCTTTGCCACCAGTGCCACTTGTGCCCATCAGTGCCACCTGTGCCCATCAGTGCCACTACAGCGCTCATCTGTGCAATCAGTGCCACACCAGTGCCACATCAGTGCCGCACCAGTGCCACATCAGTGCCACACCAGTGATCATCTGTGCCACCTGTGCCACTACAGTGCTCAGCCAAACTACAGTACTCATCTGTGCCATCAGAGTGCCCATCAGTGCCACTATGCCACCTGTGCCCACCAGGGCCACCTGTGCCCATCAGTGCCACCAGTGCCCATCAGTGCTACCTGTGCTAATCAGTGCCACTACAGTGCTTAGCTGTGTCATCAGTGCTACCTGTGCTAATCAGTGCCACTACAGTGCTTATCTGTGCCTTCAGTGTCACCGCAGTGCCCCACGTGCCCATCATTGCCACACCAGTGCCACAGTACCAGTACACAGTACCAGTGATCATCTGTGCCACATGTGCCACTACAGTACTCATCTGTGTCATCAGAGTGCCCATCAGTGGCACCTGTGCCCGCCAGTGCCCATCAGTGCCACCAGTGCCCATCAGTGCTACCTGTGCTAATCAGTGCCACTACAGTGCTTAGCTGTGCCATCAGTGCTACCTGTGCTAATCCATGCCACTACAGTGCTTATCTGTGCCTTCAGTGTCACCGCAGTGCCCCACATGCCCATCAGTGCCACACCAGTGCCACCTGTGCCTTTATTGCCACTAACGTGCTCATCAGTGCTACTACAGTACTCATCAGTGCTACATTTGTGCATCTACAGTAATCATCTTTGCCATCAGTATCAAATCAGCTCCACCAGCGTGTCCATCAGTGCTACATGTGCCCACTAGTGCCACCTGTGCTCATCAGTGCCACCTGTGCCCATTAGTGCCACCTGTGCCCATCAGTACCACTACAGTGCTTCTGTGTTATCAGTGTCATTACAGTGCTACACCAGTGCCACACAAGTGCCACCTGTGCCTTCATTGCCATCAGTGCCACTACAGTGCTCATCTGTGCCTTCATTGCCACTAAAGTGCCCATCAGCGCCACTACAGTACCCAATAGTGCACATCAGTGCCCATAAGTGAACGCTCATCAGCGCCTGTCAGTGCCAGCTAATAAGTGCAGCCGCAGTGCATTAGTGCACATAAGTGCAACCTCATCAGCACCCATCAGTGTATCCACATCGCACCAGTATGGCAAAAAAATATTCTGCTGAGGAGGCATACCAGATTCTGAGCCTGAGTGAAGAGAGCAGCGGGGAGCTCTCTGAGTCTGCATCCAATTCTGATTCGGATTATGAGCCCATTCTAAGCAGTGGGTCTGATTCAGAATCGGAGGAAGAAGAACTGGTGCCCAGGAAACGAAGGCATTCTGGTAAGGAGCAGCAGGCTACTACAAGTAGTGCAGTGCCATCCACCTCTGACGCAGTGCCATCTACATCTACCGCAATGCCATCCACCTCTAGTGCAGTGCCACTGCAACAAAGGCCAAGGACCCATGCCATCCTTCCCTATGCCCTACAGAACCCCCTGTGGCTTCCATCTAGTTCCGGAGCAGCAAACCTCCCCCCTTTCACCGCCCAGCCAGGTGTCCAGGTGAACACCGAAGGTTTTGCCCTAATTGATTTTTTTAATTGAATGTTTACTGAGGACTTTCTGTCATCCATCGTGGCCCAGTGCAATCTTTATGCCCAGCAGTTCATCGCAGACAACTCCCGTTCTAGTTACGCCCGACCTTTTGAATGGCGAGAACTTACAGTGGCCGAATTTAGACTTTTTTTAGGCCTAACATTTAATATGGGAATCACAAAAAAAAAAAACGAACTGTACTCCTATTGGTCTACTAAGCCCATTCACCACATGCCAATTTATTCATCCCTCATGCCAAGGTCAAGATATCTTAGAACTATGCGTTTCCTCCACTATAATGATAACGCACAGTGCCCTCCCCGCAATGACCCAGCTTTCAATAAATTATTTAAAATTCGCCACCTTCTAAATAATTTTTCTGAAAAATTTCCCCAATTATATACCCCCAACCAAAACATCTCCAAAATTCACAGGCAGGCTGGTCATAAAACAGTTTATCCCCAGCAAAAGGGCCTGATACGGGGTTAAAGTATATAAACTTTGTGACAGAGCCACCGGATACATCTATTCCTTCTTGGTCTATGAAGGAAAGGACACCCAACTGCATCCCCGTGAATGCCCTGAATATATTGGAGCCAGTGGAAAGGTTGTTTGGGAGCTTATTTATCCACTACTTTGAAAAGGTTACCACCTTTATGTGGATAATTTTTATTCAAGCTTGCCCCTCTTCCGCAACCTTTACCTGAGGCAGACTCCAGCATGCGATACATTCCGAGCCAACAGAAAGGGCTTCCCGCAAAGGCTCGTTAACGAAAGGCTACAAAAGGGGGAGACGACGTCTTTGCAGAACCAGGAGCTACTGGCTGTCAAGTGGAGGGACAGACGGAGCGTCCACATGCTGACTTCAGTACACAACGACACCTATGTGGAAATCCCCAGGAGGAGAGGAGGCACAATCCGGAAGCCGTCTTGTGTCAATGATTATAATTTGTTCATGAAGGGTGTCGACTTCAATGACCAGATGATCGAACCCTATCTTCCCACAAGAAAATCCCGCCACCGGTACAAAAAAGTTTCCATATACCTTTTCAGTTTGGCCATGTATAATAGTTATATTATTTACCAAAAATCAACCCAGAACCCCATATCCTTTCTAGAATACCATGAAGTAGTCATCACCACCCTAGTGTACCCTGAAGGCCCACCAGAAAACATTCGCTCGGATGCAGTGAGCAGACTACAAGAACGTCACTTTCCTGAAAAACTCCCCTTGCGTGAAACAGGCAAAAGAGGCCAGAAAAAATGCCGGGTGTGCTCCAAAAGAGAAGGTAGAAGAGACACCGTATATTTTTGTCCCCAATGCCCTTCTCAACCAGGCCTCTGTATAGGTGACTGTTTCCGCCGTTACCATACTTCACTACATTATTAGTGAAGTATGGTAAACGTAATTGTCATTTAGAGCCACACCACTTATGCCACTGCACTGCACATACCGCTGCCTTCTTCGGAACGGACCCTGGCCTGCTATACGACCACGCTTCTGCCTCACGCTAAAAATACATCTGCCTGCTTCGGAACTGACCCTGGCCTGCTATACGACCACTCTTCTGCCTAACGTAAACATACCTGTGCCTGCTCCGGAACTGACCATGGCCTGTTATATGACCACGCTTCTGCCTAATGTTAAGATACCTCTGCCTGCTCTGGAAATGACCCTGGACTGGTTGACCACGTTTCTTTGCCTACCTCCTGGACTGATCTTTTAGCCTGCTGCTGGAGTAATGGGATTCACACAAAGGGGTCTCACATATGTGAGGGGCTCCAGAATTTGTTTTTCTGGATGAAAAAACTACATTTTTAGTTTTCTCATTTCCGGATTAGGTTCTGGAGACTCGGAGGCTTCAAAGCGATTTGGGTGGGAGAAGCCTCTACCCCTGTCCCCATTCTTTCCTGGCCTGCTACCCGTACTATGGATCCTGTTACTGCCTACTACCAGGATCAATATTTTGGCACTGCTGGAAATATTTCCAACTGCACTGACCCTGGACTGTATATGGGCAGTACCCCTGCCTGCATGGACTATGGACAATATTTCTGCCTGCTGCCTGGACAATTCTGTTTGCTGTCGCTGACCACGTACCTGCCTGCTGCCTGGATCAGGGCTGTCCTCCTGTGGACCATGGCACTACTAAACCCACAGGTAATCTTTTGTTTCCCATTTGCTCAACAGAATGTTTTTTGGGGTGTAATTCTTGGTATGTACATGCTAGATCTTAGAAATATAAAGAGCTTTCAAAAATGTGATAGGTTGTCATTTGTATGTCCCTAGAACACCTGATGGTGCTCCTTGGATGTTGGGCCTCTGTATGTGGCCAGGCTGTGTAAAAGTCTCACACATGTGGTATCGCCATACTCAGGATGAGCAGCAAAATGTATTTTGGGTTGTCATTTTTGCTATGTACATGCTATGTGTTGAAAATATCTTATAAATAGTGTTGAGCGAACCCGGACTGTAACGTTCGGGTCCATACCGAACTTTCGGGTGTCCGTGGCACGGACCCGGACCCGGACATTTCAAAAATCGTTCGGGTTCGGTTTTATGTAAAACGACGAGTAGGACTCATACCGCTATGGTGTACACACTCTGAAAATGTGTCGGACCGGTGTATGTCTCCGGGTTGTAGGTTCCTCGTGGTAGTCCACAAGATCCCTGTATGTTTACTGTTGGATAGTGTAAAAACTTTCGAGAAATATAAAGATTCTAGATCGTACATGTATGGTTCTTAATGTGGGGTTTTTTGTAAGACAACTCGTTTACCCTTTGTTTTCTAATGGACACCCAAATCATCACGGTACCAGGTGTCCTCCTGTCGGGACTAGGTCCGTCGTCCGTCCATGCACCAGTCGCTGTCGTTTGTCTTAACAGGTCCGTCGTCCGTCTTTATAACAGGTATCAGGTAC
>BLSH010553631.1:131674-166068 GCA_018402905.1 Glandirana rugosa | reverse complement strand
CTTCTTTTTTTGAATAGGCCTCAATACAAAAAAAAAACCATGTTGGCTACCTCCTCCTACTCCTCTACCACTGCCACTTCCACCTACACTGCCACGGTCACGGCCTAGTCAACCTCTAGGCTCCTACTTCACATCCACCCCCCTTCCCATTTTTTTATTTGATTTTAATTTATTTTCCCTATCCCCATTTATTTGTAGGGCCCTAGTTTGAAGATGATTTTAGAACAGTTATATGGCTTCTACCGTTAATTAATACTTTTCAGACACAGTTTGAAGATGATCCACATTCACCTCCATTTTTGCTTTTTTTATGTTTTTATTTTTTTAAAAAATATTTAAAGTTATTTCCCTGTCCCCATTTTTTTGTAGGACACTTGCCCTACCCTTACCCCCATTTTACTTCCTTTTGCAGCCCTCTAGGGCTTTCCAGGACTTTGTTACAGCCATTTTTGTGCCTAAAAGTTCGGGTCCCCATTGATTTCAATGGGGTTCGTTGTCCGTGCGATCGTTCGGGTTCCGTCTGGACCCGGACCCGGACTTTGTCCCAAAGTTTGGCCGGACCAGCAGAACCCGAACTTCCAGAGGTTCGCTCAACTCTACTTATAAATGGACAACTTTGTGGAAAAAAAATGCATTTTCATTTTTTTCCACATTTTCCAAAAACTTCTGGAAAAAAATGAACCATTCAAAAGACTCATCATGTCTCGTAGATTATACGTTGGGGTGTTAGCTTTCCAAAATGGGGTCATTTTGTGGGTGTTTCCATTGTTCTGGTGCTCCAGGGCCTTCAAAAATGTAATAGGTGGTTGAGTAATGAGATGTGTAATTTATGCTCCTAGAACGCCTGAAGGTGCTACTTCAATGTTGGGCCAGGCTATGTGGCCATGCTGTGTAAAAGTTTCACACATTTGGTATCGCCATACTCAGAAGGAGTAGCAGAATGCATTTTGGGGTGTCATTTTTGATATTTACATGCTATGTGTTGGAAATATCTTATAAATGGACAACTTTGTGGAAAAAAAATGCGTTTTCATTTTTTTTTTACATTTTCCAAAAACTTCTGGAAAAAAATGAACCATTCAAAAGACTCACTATGCCTCATAGATTATACATTGGGGTGTTAGCTTTCCAAAATGGTGTCATTTTGTGGGCGTTTCCATTGTTCTGGTGCTCCAGGGCCTTCAACAGTGTAATAGGGGGTTGAGTAATGAAATGTGTAATTTATGCTCCTACAATGCCTGAAGGTGCTACTTCAATGTTGGGCCAGGCTATGTGGCCAGGCTGTGTAAAAGTCTCACAAATTTGGTATCGCCATACTCGGGAGTAGCAGAATGTATTTTGGGGTGTCATTTTTGCTATGTACATGCTATGTGTTGGAAATATCTTATAAATGGACAACTTTGTGTAAAAAAAAAAAAGCATTTTCATTTTTTTTCCACATTTTCCAAAAACTTCTGGAAAAAAATGAACCATTCAAAAGACTCATTATACCTCATAGATTATATGTTGGGGTGTTAGCTTTCCAAAATGGGGTCATTTTGTGGGCGTTTCCATTGTTCTGGTGCTCCAGAGCCTTCAAAAATGAAATAGGTGGTTGAGTAATGAGATGTGTAATTTATGCTCCAAAAACCGCCTTAAGGTGCTACTTCAATGTTGGGCCAGGCTATGTGGCCAGGCTGTGTAAAAGTCTCACATATTTGGTATCGCCATACCCAGAAGGACTAGCAGAATGTATTTTGGGGTGTAATTTGTGGTATGCACGTGCCATGTGAGAGAAATAACCTGTTAACATGACCATTTTGTGGGAAAAAAATCTTCATTTTGCAAAGAATTGTGGGAAAAAAAATGACTACGTCAAAAAACTAACCATGCCTCTTAATAAATACCTTGGAATGTCTACTTTCCAAAAAGGGGTAATTTAGGGGGTATTTGTACTTTTCTGGCTTGTTAGGATCTCAAGAAATGAGATAGGCCATCAGTATATCAGGTGTGATCAGGTATGATCAATTTTCAATGATTGCCGCCATAGCTTGTAGACTCTATAACTTTCTCAAATACCAAATAATATACACTTATTTGGGTTATTTTTACCAAAAATATGTAGCAGTATAAATTTTAGCAAAAATGTATGAAGAAAAAATATTAATTAGCAAAACTTTATAACAGAAATTAAGAAAAATGCAATTTTTTACAAAATTTGCGGTCTTTTTTCATTTATAGCGCAAAAAATAAAAAACCCAGAACTGATTAAATACCACTAAAAGAAAGCTCTATTTGTGTGAAGAAAAGGACAAAAAATTCATATGGGTACAATTTTGCATGACTGAGTAATTGTCATTCAAAATGTGAGAGTGCTGAAAGCTGAAAATTGGTCTGGTTAGGAAAGGGGTTTAAGTGCCCAGTTGTCAAGTGGTTAAGTTATTTTCCCTATCCCCATTTTTTTGTAGGGCACTTGTCCTACTCTTTCCCCCATTTTACTTCCTTTTGCAGCCCTCTAGCACTTGCCAGGACTTTTTTACAGCCATTTTTGTGCCGAAAAGGTCGGGTCCCCATTGACTTCAATGGGGTTCGGGGTCAAGTTCGGTACCGAACCCGAACTTTTTCGCGAAGTTCGGCCGGACCCGCCTAACCCGAACATCCAGGTGTTCGCTCAGCTCTAGTCATGTGATGTACAGCTGCTGAGAACATTTACTCTATTGCTATATTTAATTGTTAAATTATATTTCTAAGCTTACGCTTCTTAAAATCTCCTAGTACTTAGCTTCAGAATTTCAGAATATTAGAGTTGAGCCTTTTCAAATCATTGTCAAATCCTGTAAGCAGACTGATTTAATTTGTAGCTTTGTTTTGACCACTTGTGACCTCAAATACATTATTTTATCTGTCTGACTTCTCTGAGTATTTTTCACCTTTGCCTTGTTATTTGCAAGACAGAGTTGTCTACTTGCCCTTTTAAGGCAGGATATATTAATCTTACTGTGGATTTAATAATAGTGGCATAGCAAATTCAATACTGCATATCTGATGCCATTTACTATATCCATAAATGTCTGTTAAATAAGGTAGTCATTCCTCTGTTTCTTTCTTCCTTTTTTGTGTGACATCATCACATGACTTATAATAGAATCATTATGTAGCAGAATTGGGAGGGAGGGGAGGTATGCCGGATTTCAGCTGCAAGATCAATCAAACAAACCTAACAATAGCATGACCTATTCTGTGGGTGGCAATTTTCCCAGCATGTTTTCTAGTAGTAATTTAAGTAACTAGACAAATAGCTAGCAATTCTTGAAAATGTCATTTAAAAAAAAAGATGTAATTTTGTTGCATCACAGTCGTCTTTGGCCAGTCATACATTTTTTTATTCCCTAAGTGCATGTTCACTTAGTTGTTGCATGTACATTTTGGGATGTGTCCACTACTGATCTACACTGAGGACCTCCAGAAGCAAACAGAAGCAGCATTTACAGATTCCACATGAATAACTAATAGGGATGAGTGAATCTTCCTGGGTTTGGTTCTCTAGCACAGTGTTTTTCAACTCCAATCCTCAAGGCACACCAACAGGTCAGGTTTTCAGGATTTCCATGAGTTTGCACAGGTGATTTGATCAGTTTCACTGCCTTAGTAATTACCACAGCTGTTTCATCTGAGGGAAATCCTGAAAACATGACCTGTTGGTGTGCCTTGAGGACTGGAGTTGAAAAACACTGCTCTAGCAGTTAAGCAAATGTTGCCTGAAGAGAACTCGGCAGAAGTATATTGCTACTCAGTTCTCTCCAATTGTAGGGCTAATTAGCAAGCAAAACTGGGAAGTCTGGCACTACCATGGGAAATATGTACCAATGCTAACATTTTCCAAAAATGAATATAAATTCAAAATTAAAGCATACTATCTCTCCCTACAGAAAAGTGTAAACTACAGGCACTATAGCTACTATAGCAGAGAAAAAAGGCATGTGTGCCTCTAAGTGTAAACTGTGGTATATATAGTAAGGATAATGGTTAGAGGTACTCACAGACATGGAGTTAAAAATCGCATGGTAGTGTTTGCCACTGCGGGCTATCTCCGGGTGACTGGTGGCAATGCGTGGGTGATGGCATTAGCTGCTGGATGGGAAATAACACAGGCATGTGCCCTTCTAAGTGTAAACCATAAAAGAAGTTTTATTAAAACACTAGTAAAAGGTACTCACAAACCTGTAGGTAAAAAATTGCATGGCAGAGTGAGCCACTGCGAGCTATGTCCAGGTGCTGGAAGCGTGACAGTGTCCAAAGAGACTCGCCTGTTCCCATGGGGAGGCAAAGTAGTCACTGGCTGCCTGGCTCCGGCTGGTGGAAAGGTGGACGCCGGTGGTTTCCGGCGCTCCCTGTGGTCCGAGCGGAGTGGTGCAGCTTGACTTCTGATGTGGCTCAGGGTCCCTTCTGGGCAGCGAGAGGACAGAGTTGGCAATGCGTTGTCGGGGTCTACGCCCCTTCTTCAGGCCATGTGTGTGCTTCAGTGGAGGACATATATATAGGAAAATCAAAAAGCCCACGCAATGCTCCGGCCCGCACCAAGCGCGTCATCACGTGACGAATAACCGACGCGAGATGACCGTCCCACCACAGAACGAACATTACGCCATGAGGCGAGCATGCCCGCCCAATGCTGTTTGGGAGGCAGATCTGGAGGAGGGCAGCAGACGTCACAGGACGAACGTACCCGTCTGCCTAAAGTCTCAGCCAAGGATTGCAGGGGTGTAATAGACATATAATACTAATAATAACAACAGGAATAAAACAAGAATAAACAAGTATATAAACAAGAGTAAAAACACTGCGTGAGCACTAATGCCAGTAATGGTAAAACCACTGCAAAACCTGTCACTAAAAATGTCAATGAATTTGTTAAAAAGGTTATGCTGTACCAAATGCTGGTATGAATCATGGGAAGTGTACTCAAGGGAATGTGGTATGATGGGGCAGGTATTAATTGTCACTTGTAAAAGGGAAGAACATGAAAATAATATATCTTCTCTAATATTACCATTATAGCTTGCTATGCTCTTAGATGAATGTAGAATAATGGTCAGAGGCGTAAGAGGGACTATGCAGTGGAAGTCATAAGCTGATAAACAAAGAATGATAGTGAGTGGTATCCAGAGCTGTATATAAGATGTAGGTTTAGATTAAAGCATTTGTTTCCAGTTCCTCATTAAGGCTCTCCGGCGAGAGGAGGTCCAGATGGTAGATACAATAGGCTTCCCGTTGGCACAGGAGCTTGTATCTTTCAGCTGGGGGTAAGGAGGAGGGTATGGCCTCTATGATCCAAATCTTCAGGCCTTCTGTGGATTGTTGGTGGAATTCATGGAAGTGCCTTGGGACACTGTGTTTATCACTGCCTCCTTCTATGAATCTCTGGTGTTCACCAAACCTTTTCCTGAGTGGTCTAATAGTTCTGCCCACATAATGTAGCCCACAGGGGCAGGAGAGACAATAGATCACATGGTCTGTGGAACAGTTATTAAATTCGGAAATGTTAAATATCTTGCCTTTGGTGGTGTGGTTTTTCTGGCTATGTGTTATGAATTTGCTAGTTACGCATAGGGCCTTGTGGCATTGAAACATCCCTATGAGCGGGATGAGATAGAGTTGGTTGGGGCCAGGAGGTGTGGGTATTTTTTAGCTTGCTTGGGGCTACCATGTTTTTTATTCTCTGAGCCCTTCTATAGGAGACTTTTGGTTTAGCTGGGATGATGTATTTCAGATGAGGGTCCTGCAGAAGGACGGGCCAATGTTTGGCGAGAACATTCTCTATTTTTTGCATTTGACATGATATTGTGTTGTAAATCTCACCGGTTGCCTGGTGGTTACTGTATTCTGGTGCAGTCCATTTGGGAGAGGTTGAGAGGAGGTAGTGTACTGACCATAAGCTTTGTGGATGAGTTCTGATGGGAAATCTTTCTCTAAGAATTTTTTGAATAAGATTTCACTCTGTGATTGGTAGTCTTCGTCCCTTGTGCAGTTTCTGCAGAGCCTGTAGAATTGGCTTTTAGGGATGTTTGAAATCCAACGAGGGTGGTGGCAGCTCTGAAAGTGAAGGTAGGAGTTTCCGGCTGTGGGCTTTATGTCATTTTTTGCTAGAATATTCCCATCTTCATGAAAGAGAAGTAAATCAAGGAGTGGTAATTGGTGGGAATCTTGAACAGAGGTGAATGAGAGACCAAAGGTGTTCTGGTTGCAATATTGTACAAACTCTTGTACAGATGACAATAATACCGTCAATGTACCTCCCGTAATAGATCATATGGGAGGCGAAGGGGTTGTTCTGCCAGATGTGGGAGGTTTCCCAAAAACCCATGGTGAGGTTGGCATAGCTAGGGGCAAAATTGGCAACCATAGCTGTGCCAACCTGCTGGAGATAGAAGTCACCATCAAATTCGAAGAAATTGTGGGTTAGACAAAATTCTGAGTCTAGGATGGAAGAGTCATTAGCCAGGAAGTGTGCAACCGCTCTGAGACCAATGTGGTGGGGGATGGAGGTGTATAGGGAATTGACATCTAGGGAGGGTGGGCTCCCAAGAGTAGTGACACAACTTGTCAAGCAGATCCACACCATCTCTAAGGTATGCCGGGAGACTTTGGATCTGCTTGACAAGTTGTGTCACTCCTCTTGGGTGCCCACCTACCGCTGGGTCTCCCTAGATGCCCCTGGGAACAGACGAGTCTCTTTGGACACTATCACGCTTCCAGCACCTGGACATAGCTCGCAGTGGCTCACACTGCCATACAATTTTTTACCTACACGTTTGTGAGTACCTTTTACTAGTGTTTTAATAAAACTTCTTTTACGGTTTACACTTAGAAGGGCGCATGCCTGTGTTTTTATTTCCCATCCAGCAGCTGATGCCATGACCCACGCATTGCTACCAGTCCCCCGGAGATAGCCCACAGTGGCTAACACTGCCATGCAATTCTCAACTCCATGTCTATGAGTACCTCTAACCATTATCCTTACCATATATACCACATACGGTTTACACTTAGAGGCGCGCATGCCTTTTTTCCACTGCTTTTTTATATAGAAGTTGATTCTGCTTCTAAATTGATGCAGCCCCACTAGTGGAAACCCCTTCAAGTTTCTGGACTATATCACCTATCGTGAACACACACTCTTGGACTATACTACCATCTGATGAGTATCTATTGTGTTACACACATTTATTGTATTCCATTATATTTATTGTATTCCATGTCTTCCATTATACTTTATCATACCGCTTCCCCTTTACGGTTTATATGCTGTTGTTTGCGCTTACAATGCTCCTACTATGGCTACTATAGGCCCACCCTTTTATAAAGGGGGTGTGTTTTCTATTTCTTCAAATTATTGGCTCTTGTGACACAGCTGGCCCGGGAAAAGGCTATACCCTGCATTATATGTTGTTCTTTCTTTCCCACAATGAGCCTGCAAACTTTTCATCCAAAAATTTGCTATTCATGAACTCATGCTAGTGGTAAACCAAAAACGCATCACTAATAACGAAGGTGCTGAATGCCTTTATGCATCCTGTACACCTGTACAGCATACCTTAAAAGAGAAGTCTTATGAGACTTACTTTAACCACCTCAATACTGGACACGAAAACCCCCTTCCTGTCCAGGCCACTTTTCAGCTTTCAGCGCTATCACACTTTGAATGACAAATACTCAGTCATGCAACACTGTACCCATATGAAATTTGCATCCTTTTTTCACAAAAATAGAGCTTTCTTTTGGTGGTATTTAATCACTAGTGGGTTATTTATTTTTGTGCTATAAATAAAAAAGTTTGAAAATTTTGTGAAAAAATTTATTTTCTTTGTTTCTGTCATAAAATTTAGCAAATTAGTAATTTTTCTTCATAAATTTTGGCCAAAATTTATACTGCTACATATCTTTGGTAAAAATAACCCAAATACTTGTATATTATTTGGTCCTTGTGTACGTTATAGAGCCTACAAGCTATGGTGCCAATCATTGAAAATTGATCACACCTGATATACTGACAGCCTATCTCATTTCTTGAGACCCTAACAAGCCAGGAAAGTACAAATACCCCCCAAATGACCCCTTTTTGGAAAGTAAACAGTCAAAGGTATTTAGTAAGAGGCATGGTGAATTTTTTGAAGTTGTATTTTTTTCCCACAATTCTTTGCAAAATTAAGATTTTTTTCTTTTTTTTTTCACAAAATTGTCATATATTAACAGGTTATTTCTCACACCCAGCATATGCATACCACAAATTACACCCCAAAACACATTCTGCTACCCCTCCTGAGTATGGCGATATTCACAGCCTGGCCACATACAGAGGCCCAACATGCAGGGAGTGCCGTCAGGTATTCTAGGGACATAAATTACACATCTAATGTCATGAAGACCTATCACATTTTTGAAGGCCCTGGAGCACCAGGACAATGGAATTGCCCACAAAATGACCCAATTTTGGAAAGCAAACACCCAACGTATAATCTATGAGGCATAATGAGTCTTTTGAACATGTCATTTTTTTCCAGTAGTTTTTGGAAAATGTGGGGAAAAAAATGAAAACGCATTTTTTTTTACACAAAGTTGTCCATTTATATGATATTTCCAACACATAGCACGTACGTAGCAGAAACGACACCCCAAAATACATTCTACTACTCTCCCTGAGTATGGCGATACCACATGTATAAGACTTTTACACAGCCTGACCGCATACAGAGGCCCAACATTGAACTAGCACCTTCAGGCGTTCTACGAGCATAAATTACTAATTTCTCAACCACCTACCTATTACACTTTTGAAGGTCCTGGAGCACCAGGACAATGGAATTGCCCACAAAATGACCCCATTTTGGAAAGCAAACACCCCAACGTATAATCTATGAGGCATAATGAGTCTTTTGAACATTTCATTTTTTTCCAGTAGTTTTTGGAAAATGTGGGGAAAAAAATGAAACCGCTTTTATTTTTACACAGTTGTCCATTTATATGATATTTCCAACACATAGCATGTACCTAGCAAAAAGGACACCCCAAAATACATTCTACTACTCCCCCTGAGTATGGCAATACCAAATGTGTGAGACTTTTACAGGTGATGTTTACTGATAGGTGATGATGGTCTCTGACAGTTGATTGGCGATAGTTACTGATGCGTGACGGGTGACTGGCGGTGGTCACTGATGGGTGACAGGTGTCTGGCGGTGGTCACTGATGGAGGACGGGTGACTGGCGGTGAACACTGATGGGTGGCTGGCAGTGGTCACTGATGGGTGAGGGGTGACTGGCGGTGCTCACTGACAGGTGATGGGTGTCTGGCGGTGGTCACTGATGGGTGAAGGGTGTCTGGTGGTGGTCACTGATGGGTGATGGGTGACTGGTGGTGGTCACTGATGCATGACTGGCAGTGGTCACTGATGGGTGCCGGGTGTCTGGCGGTGGTCACTGATGGGTGCCGGGTGTCTGGCGGTGGTCACTGATGGGTGCCGGGTGTCTGGCGGTGGTCACTGATGGGTGCCGGGTGTCTGGCAGTGGTCACTGATGGGTGACGGGTGTCTGGCGGTGGTCACTGATGGGTGACAGGTGACAGGCCAAGGTCAGTGTCGGGTGACAGGCCACGGTCAGTGATGGATGACAGGCCACGGTCACTGATTTGTGACAGTTGACACACCACGGCCACTGATGGGTGACGGGTGACACACCACGGTCACTGATGGGTGACAGTGACACGCCACGGTCACTGATGGGTGGCGGGTGACACGCCGTGGTCACTGATGGGTGACGGGTGACACGCCACGGTCACTGAAGGGTGACGGGTGACACCCCATGGTCACTGATGGGTGACACGCCATGGTCAGTGATGGGTGACGGGCGACATTCCTGGTCAGTGATGGGTGACGGGCGACAGGCCACGGTCACTGATGGGTGACAAGCCACGGTCACTGATGGGTGACGGGTGACAGGTGCACTTTATGATGGCAGTCTGATGACAGCTGCACGTTATGATGACAGGTGCACTTTATGGGGGCAGATGGGGTGACAGGTGCATTGGGGGGTGAAGTGACAGATGTGTTGGTGTTTTACACAGATCAGCGACTCACTGATCCTAGCTCTTCTCTCCTCACACTGGAAACTGTGTGAGGAGAGAAGAGCTGTTAACAGTGAGTTACCGCTCTGTTTACAATACAATAGCTGATAACACCGCCACCGATGCGCCATGCAAATGGGGGCAGTACCATTTGTGATCAGCCGTGACTTTGTCACGGCCGATCACATGGTAAACAGCCATGACCAATGGCTGTTCACCCCCGTCGGTGACTCCCTGTGTCCCGGGGACACGCCACCACCGACAGAGCCGGGATGCGCGTGCCTGATCACGTGCAATCCCTGCTTAAAGGGGCGACATCATATGTTGTCCGCCCAGAACAATAGCCGTTCCACTCCACCATCATTTGACGGTGGGCGGACTGCAAGCAGTTAAACTTTAGACAACACAGAAAATACATTAAAAAAGAAGCAGTAATAATATCTATCAAAAAAGCACAGCCCAAAATAGTAAATAGATGGGGGGCAAAGGGGCATGACAAAAGGGTAAAACCTTCAATTCTTTTCACCATTTTGGTATCTCTGTGCAACAAATTCTATTCTCAAATGGAACATGTTTATTTGTAAGAGCATTAATCTCTGCATGACATCCTGAAAGAACTATGGAAATTTGATTTGTATAGGTATAATAGTTCCAGCATCAGTCAACATGCTTCTTTTGAAGCCGTGAAATGACAAATTTTTATGTCTGTTTACAGTATCAAATCTACTATTCAGAAAATACTTAATAATTCATAAGTAACATTTCACTGCCACTGGTGTTTCTGCAGCTCTTTCTCCTATGTCAAATCATTTGATACTTTTTAATTCCAGAAAATCATTGACATAAAAGATGGTCTGCCCTTTGTGCTTTTCACTCTAGTAGAGGTTCATAGCCTCAAGCTGGTCACAAATATTCAATGTTATCACTCCATCTGGACTAGAGAGTTGTAGGTTTCCCAATAAATTATTTTCTTAACTCTGAGTAGATACTGGTATTTTTTTTCCAGATACAGCAAACAGGTCATATCTGTTCTATGTTCAACTGCAAATCTACCCAGGTTGTCACTTTAATATCTGTCACATTTCGGATCACTGCACAGTGTTTCTATTGTAATAGTGCTTTCAAACCTCACACTCCACATTTTAAGATTGTAGTCTATAAACTATTTTGTCAAAATAAATATTGCCTTATAAGCATTTCTATGAAACAAGAAAAAGCAAAGATGTTGCCTATAGATGTCATTCGCCAGTGCTATAAATATGACAGTTGAGGCATGGTTGTGCAACACTTATCTTTACATTAAGCACTTCCATACCTGGCTAATTCTGCCATTCTTCTTCTACATGTAAAAATGATCATGATTTTGCTGGAAAATTACTCAGGACCCCTAAACATTATATATATATATATTTTTTTTTTTAGCAGAGTCCCTAGGGAATAAAATGGCAGGCAATGCAATTTTTAATGTCACACCGTATTTGCGCAGCAATTTTTCAAATGCGATAAATAAACAAAGAAGGAATGGCGCTGTCTAATAAATTTCCAAGAGGTAATAAATATAAAAAAAAGAATAACAATCTTATAAATATGTAAAAACCAGGATCAAAAGGTGTCTAATGCCCATTATAAAACAATTTCATGAAGGTCCACAGTTTAAGAATACTCTAAAGAATACCAATACTAAAAACATATTTGTGAAAAAAAATTATTAAAAAACGAAGTGGCTGCAAAGAGGTGGTAAAACAGAAGGTACTCCGCAATAAAAGATAAGTAGGATAAAATGTTAAGCGTAGGCCCAATTCATAAATGTCCAGAATATATGTCCGTAAAAGTGTGGTAAATGAATATAAAAAAATATATATAAAAATAACTAAAGTAGCGACAAAAGCAGTAGTGAAAAAACAGCAATCAATAGTGCAAAAAGGATTATAATATTAAGTATAATCTCAATCCATAAATTATTCCAAAATAATGTCCGTACAATTGCAACAATAAAAAATATCTGTGTAACAATGAATAAAAGTGAAATAGCAGCAAACAGGTGGTGACGATCTGTGATGAAGGAAAAAAAGGTTTCTAAAATGCAAACCGTTTTGAATAAAGGTGACTTCAGTGTTTCTTCTGTATACTTTTGTGATATCACACGTGCTCCCCCTCTTGGGTCCCCACTTACCAAAAACTCCACACCCCTACAGGGGTAGCCCGCATGCGGTAAATGGGGTCTTTAATCACTGTAGGTTCCAACCTCGTGTTGTTGTCTACGAACACTGATTCTCCACTGGTCAGGTGTGTCTCAAAAGGACTCCATATGATGGATTATAACATCTCCTTTACTGGTGAATGGAACTGCAGGATGGTCGTCCTCCATTCCAGCTGTACCTGCTCTGACAGGGGTTGCAATGAAGTGTCAGCCTCTAGCCCCACTCTCCTGGGATAACTCTCAGATTCTGAGTGTTTTTACCTGTCTGCCTCTGGAGGTGAGCTCAATCAGCCTTCCATAGGCAGACAGGTGAGTTCAGGCAGCATTTCCAAAGGAAGACAGCAGACACAGTCAGAGTCGGAGACAAAAAACCAGTCCGACTGTCAAACCCACGGAAGTACACAGCATAGCACGGGAGCCAGGACAGCACATCCAGAGGCAGACAGGAAAAACACTCAGAATCTGAGAGTTATCCCAAGAGAGTGGGGCTGGAGGCTGACACTTCATTGCAACCCCTGTCAGAGCAGGTACAGCTGGAATGGAGGAGGACCATCCTGCAGTTCCATTCACCAGTAAGGCTGGGTTCACACTATCCGACAGAAAAACGGTCCGACTTTGATCCTACTTTGCTGTGCGATTTACGGTCCTACATAGGGTCAAAGTCGGACCGTTTGTCTGTGAACAGGGATCCGACTTTGATCCCGACAATGCCAGGCACTTTGTGCTCTGTGGATTTTGAAGGAGAACTCCACGCCAAATTTACAAAAAAAAACTGGCATGGGGTCCCCCTCCAGGAGCATATCAGGCCCTTTGGTCTGGTATGGATTTTAAGGGGAACCCCCACGCCGAAAAAACGGCCTGGGGTCCCCCCCACAATCCATACCAGACCCTTATCCGAGCACGCAGCCCGGCAGGCCAGGAAAGGGGTGGGGACAAGCGAGTGTCCCCCTCCCTCCTGGATCATACCAGGCCGCATGCCCTCAACATGGGGAGTATGGGTGCTTTGGGCAGGGGGGCTCTGCGCCCCCCCACCCCAAAGCACCTTGTCCCCATGTTGATGAGGACAAGGGCCTCTTCCCGACAACCCTGGCCGGTGGTTGTCGGGGTCTGCGGGCGGGGACTTATCGGAATCTGGAAGCCCCCTTTAACAAGGGGGCCCCCAGATGCCAGCCCCCCGCCCTATGTAAATGAGTATGGGGTACATCGTACCCCTACCCATTTACCTGGAAAGAAATATGTACAACAAAAAACCACACAGTTTTTTAAAATATTTTATTAAATCTGCTCCGGCGGTCTTCTCCTCTCTCTGGCTCTTCTTTCTTCGGCTCTTTTGCGGGGTCTTTCATCTTTTGAGGGGTCTTCTTTCTTCTCCTCTGCGGCGTCTTCTGCTCTTTTGCCGGTCTTCACCGCTGTCCCCTTCCCTCTGCTATTCCTCTCTTCTTCTTCTTCCCATGTTGACACGACGCAAACTCCTTCACGAATGCCCTCTCCGCTGTGTGCTGTGCCTTATATTGGCATGGGGCGGAGGCCCCGCCCCATATGAGGTCACATCCTGGGGTCGGAGCTGTGACATCTGGGGCCGGGCCTCCGGGTGATGTCATCTGGTGGCCGCGCCCCATGCCAATATAAGGCACAGCACACAGCGGAGAGGACATTCGTGAAGGAGATCCCATCGTGTCAACATGGGAAGAAGAAGAAGAGAGGAAAGAGGACAGCGGAGAAGACCGGCAAAAGAGCAGAAGACGCCACAGAGAAGGAGAAGAAAGAAGACCCCTCAGAAGATGGAAGACCCCGCAGAAGAGCCGAAGAAAGAAGAGCCAGAGAGGGGAGAAGACCGCCGGAGCAGATTTAATAAAATATTTTAAAAAGCTGTGTGGTGTTTATTTTGTACATATTTCTTTCCAGGTAAATGGGTAGGGGTATGATGTACCCCATACTCATTTACATAGGGTGGGGGGCTGGCATCTGGGGGCCCCCTTGTTAAGTCCCCGCCCGCAGACCCCGACAACCACCGGCCAGGATTGTCGGGAAGAGGCCCTTGTCCTCATCAACATGGGGACAAGGTGCTTTGGGGTGGGGGGCGCAGAGCCCCCCTGCCCCAAAGCACCCATACTCCCCATGTTGAGGACACGCGGCCTGGTATGGTTCAGGAGGGGGGGGGGCGCTCGCTCGTCCCCACCCCCCTTCCTGGCCTGCCGGGCTGAGTGCTCGTATAAGGTTCTGGTATGGATTTTGGGGGGGACCCCACGCTGTTTTTTCGGCATGGGGTTCACCTTAAAATCTGTACCAGACCAAAGGGCCTGGTATGCTCCTGGAAGGGGACCCCATGCCAGTTTTTTTTAAAAAAATGGCGTGGAGTTCCCCTTCAAGATCCCCAGAGCACAAGTCGCATGCCAAAGTCGGATCAGTGAAGACACTGATATGACTTTGATCCGACTTCAATGCCTTTCAATGGGCTGAAGTAGGATCAAAGTCGGACAAAAGTAGTACAGGAACCTTTTTCAAAGTCGGTCCGACTTTGAAAAACACAAGTGGGACCAGTTAAGACGGCTCTCATAGGGAATCATTGTTTTTGTGACGTAATGCGACTTCATGTCGGTCCGAGAATCGGTCTAGTGTGAACCCAGCCTAAAGGAGATGTTATAATCCATCATATGGAGTCCTTTTGAGACACACCTGACCAGTGGAGGATCGGTGTTCGTAGACAACACGAGGTTGGACCCTACAGTGATTAAAGACCCCATTTACCACATGCGGGCTACCCCTGTAGGGGTGTGGAGTTTTTGGTAAGTGGGGACCCAAGAGGGGGAGCACGTGTGATATCACAAAAGTATACAGAAGAAATACTGAAGTCACCTTTATTCAAAATGGTTTGCATTTTAAAAACCTTTTTTTCCTTCATCACGGATCGTCACCACCTGTTTGCTGCTATTTCACTTTTATTCATTGTTACACAGATATTTTTTATTGTTGCAATTGTATGGACATTATTTTGGAATAATTTATGGATTGAGATTATACTTAATATTATAATCCTTTTTGCACTATTGATTGCTGTTTTTTCACTACTGCTTTTGTCACTACTTCAGTTATTTTTATATATATTTTTTTATATTCATTTACCACACTTTTACGGACATATATTCTCGACATTTATGAATTGGGCCTACGGTTTAACATTTTATCCTACTTATCTTTTATTGCGGAGTACCTGTTTTACCACCTCTTTGCAGCCACTTTGTTTTTTAATAATTTTTTTCACAAATATTTTTTTTGTATTGGTATTCTTTAGAGTATTCGTAACCACTTCAGCCCCGGAAGGATTAGAACCAGAGCACTTTTTGCAATTCGGCACTGCGTCGCTTTAACTGACAGTTGCGTGGTCGTACGACGTTGTACCCAAACAAAATTTGCGTCCTTTCTTTCCCACAAATAGAGCTTTCTTTTGGTGGTATTTGATCACCGCTGTGTCATTTCTGATTGCCGCTATATACAAAAGAAGAGGGACAATTTTGCAAAAAAAACCCAAATTTCTTACTCTTTGCTAAAATACAAATCCAAAAAAAAATATAAAAAAACATTTTTTTCATCGGTTTTGGCCGATTTATATTCTTCCTCATATTTGTGATAAAAAATCGCAATCAGCGTTTATTGATTGGTTTGCGCAAAAGTGGCCGCGTTTACGCACAATGAGAATTCATTTCTGGGGTTTTTATTTATTTTTACTAGTAATGTCAGCGATCTGCGATTTTTAGTGGTACTGCGATATTGGGGCGGACATGTCAGACCATTTTGACACTTTTTTGGGACCATTGGCATCTATACAGCGATCAGTGCTATAAAAATTGCACTGATTACTGTGTAAATGCCATTGGCAGTGAAGGGGTTAACCTGGGGGGCGCTCTAAGGGTTAACTGTGTTCCCTAGGCGTGTTCTAACTGTGTGTGGGCTGCCCTAGCAGGGGAAGGGGAGTGATTACAGCTTCCATATAGAGGAAGGCTGTGATCACAGCCCTTCCCCCTCTCACAGAACGGAGATCGCAGGTAGCCGGCACAGTTCGAGTCCGCCGCACCCTGCCCCCCCCCCCGAACACAGTGAGCGCGCGGGCGCGCCTCCGGCGGCGCATGCTCACAGTGCACGATATCGCAGCCGCCGTCGTATGACAGCGGTTTGCGATGTCGAGCCACCTTGTCGCCGTCAACCTGCGGTTGACGGTTGGCAAGTGGTTAAACTGTGGACCTTCATGAAATTGTTTTATAATGGGCATTAGACACCTTTTGATCCTGGTTTTTACATATTTATAAGATTGTTATTCTTTTTATATATTTATTACCTCTTGGAAATTTATTAGACAGCGCCATTCCTTATTTGTTTATTTATCTACTCTATCCCCCCAAAAGGGATTACAGGAAGGCAGCAGTCTTATACATTGAGTTATATCCTGAGCGCGGAAACACACATCTTAATTTTTCAAATGCGATTTTTTTTTTTTTTTTGAAAAAAATACTTTCATGAATTAAAAAAAACAAAATAGTAAAATTAGCCCAATTTTTTGTATAATGTGAAAGATGATGTTATGCAGAGTAAATAGATACCTAACATGTCATGCTTTAAAATTGCGCACACTCGCAGAATGGTGCCAAATTTCAGTACTTTTAAAAATTTTCAAGCTATGCTTAAAAAATGCTTACAGGTTACCAGTTTACAGTTAAAGAGGCGTTCTTGCACTAGAATTATTGCTCTCATTCTAACGTTCGCGGTGATATCACACATGTGTGGTATGAACGTCATTTACATTTGCGGACGTGACCTACATATGCGTTCACTTCTGCATGTGAGCACGAGGGGATGGGGGCGCTTTTTTTAAATTGTTTATTTTATTTTCATTTTTTATTTTTACACTTTAATTTTTTTTTTTATTTTGTTTGTTATTCCTATTAAAAGGAATGTAAACACCCCTTGTAATAGGAATAGGGCACGACAAGTCCTCTTTACAGCGAGATCTGGGGTCTATAAGTCCCAAGATCTCACCTCTAGGCTGGAAAGCCTGAAAGCAAAAAAAAAAAAAAAACATCTTGGCTTCCCAGCAGTGTTTACACTAAATGAGAGATTGCTGGGGACCATTTGGTCCATGGGATTCTCTATGGTAAATGGTCACCGCCAGCTGATTCATTCTCCGGCCTGCCGATCGTATGGGCGAGTCAGTAGAGACACCGAAGGGTGGCGGGAGGGGATGTCTATGATTGTTTTTATTGTGCAGGGAATCGCCCGCAGAAAAAACGGTATCTGAATGATGCCTGCAGCTGCAGGCATCATTCAGATATATCCACTGAAAGTCCAGGACGTCATATGACGTTCAGTGGTATGAAAGTGGTTTAAAATATCAGCATTTTCACCTTACATTAAACAAAGCATAGAAAAAGGCGCGTCTAAGTGCAGTAATAAAACGCTTTAATGACAAGGAAGGGTTAAAAACACTTACAAGATGGAAGTAATAAACAGGCATATCATGTCTGTTTATCACTTCCATCTTGTAAATGGTTTTAACCATGCCTTGTCTTTAAAGTGCTTTGTTACTGCACTTAGAAGCGCCTTCTTCTCTGCTTTGTTTTTCCTATAGAGTGTGCTTCCCTCTTCTGAAGTGCTGCTGTGGTGCATTAATCCCAATTCAAGAGCCAGTCATGTACTGTTTGTTAAAGTCTCCTTGTTATCCAGGGCACCCTATTCTCCACACTCCTTCACCTTACATTAAGGATATACCAAGTACAAATACTCAGTACTGAGGTTATGCATGTTTCCCTCCTACAGCCAAAACAAAGGATCTCATGAAAGTAATGCTCCAGTCTCAGATAAGAGAGCAGGACAGTCCAGTGGCAATGTACAAATGCTCAGGGGATTGTGGAAGCACAAGCAGAAGCACAAGCTCTTTGGTACAGAAAAAGGAGATTGGGAAACATTTTAGTATGGCATCAGCAACCATTGACAGGAGGTTTGAAACACAGGCAATTATCCCTCTAAATGAGATTGTACTGGGCATAAATATAGAAACTTGGTTTATAAAAGTATCATCGCTTTATTCATACACTATTTGGTACATACAAGAATAAAACAATTATTATGCAGCTATACCATACATATACCATTCACAAAATGTTACATAAGAGGAGTGCCTGATTGATTCTGTCCATGAGAAGTCTTTAGACAAAGGAGACAGAAATACCCAACGCGTTTCGAAAATTATTTTAAATTCTTCCTCGGGGTAAAAGTATGCAGGGTACAACAATTATTAATGAATCAAACATGTTGTATGGAGCCACTTTAATAAAACTATGCCACGCAGGAGCTTGCTGTTGTTTTAGTAGGAAGGATCCCACTTGAGATGTTAAAAAGGGTCAACCAGCGGATGCCTACTCCCCCAAGTTACTGGGGCCACCCAAAAAAAAGCCACAGAGCTATAAAGAGCTCCTCAAAAGTGGGAGAGAGGCTAAAGAATCACCTCAGTAATTGAGTATGCTCAGAAAGGCTTCAACGTATGCTAGTATGTTAGTCTAACATACATTGTTATCACCAGGTCACTTTGACTTTGTTCTGGGACAACTACCTAGGCAAATACCTTTTGCTGTTTTTCTAGACTTGCTTGGGCTCCTTAGTCCTCCCTATGGTTTGGTTCTTTGATGCTTTGGACGAGACTGTTATAGCCACCTGTTGCAACCTTATATTCATCAATTTCCATTAATGACGACAACCATGAAGCATTTCTGAGCTTATTACTCAATTACTGAGGGGATTATTCAGCCTCTTCCCACAATTCAGGAGCTGTTGATAGCTCTGTTTCTTTTTTCAGGTGGACCCAGTGACTTGGGGGAGTGGACGTCCTCAGGCCGACACCCTTTAACATCTCAAGTGTGATCCTCCTTACTTGGACAACAGCAAGCTCCTGTGTGGCATGTTTTTATTAAAGCGGCTCTACATATAACATGTTAGATCTGTGAGGAATTGCTGTACTCTCCATAGTTTTACCCCTGAGGAATTAATATTCAAAACACTGAGATACTAGGACCTCTATTTATATAGATATGGGTAAGATTTAATACATTGTACCTACATTCAGGGATTGAGAGAGAAATGGATTGGGAGAGCGGTCCCCTACAGGTCACCCATAAAAAAGTTATTTGGACTATCTCGGTACCAGCTTAAACGTTGTAGACACAAATTTTTGATAAAAATTTAAACAATGCTTTATTTATACATGACAGTATAAAATCAGGATATCCAAGTAGTAAATTATTATTATTATTATTATTATTATACACTATCTATATAGCGCCAACAGTTGACGCAGCGCTTTACAATGTAGAGGTGGGAGACAGCACAATTACAATACAGTTCAATACAGGAGGGACGGAGGGCCCTGCTCGTAGAGCTTACATTCTAAAGGGAGGGGGTGGTTGTACAAAAGGTGGTAGCTGCGGGGGATGGGTTGATGGGGGTAGCTCAGGTGCAATTCTTAGGTGGGTGAGGGATAGGCTTCCCTGAATAAATGAGTTTTTTACTTTTAAAGGTGAACAGGGTAGGGGCTGATCAGACATACCAGAGAATGGGAGAGGCTCTGGAGAAGACCTGGAGGCAAGCATGTGAGGAGGTAATAAGGGAGCTAGAGAGCAGGAGGTCCTGGGAGGAGCGGAGGGGACGATTTGGGTGATATCTGCAGATGAGGTTGCTGATGTAGTTGGGGGCGATGTTGTGGATAGCCTTGTATGTTGTGGTTAGTATTTTAAATTTTACACGGTGGGGTAGGGGTTAGCCAGTGAAGGGATTGGCAGAGAGGGGCAGCAGTCACGGATCTCTTAGTGAGATGTATTAGTCTAGCAGCAGCATTCATAATAGACCGAAGGGGGGATAGCCTTTGTAAGGTTAGGCCATTAAGGAGAGAGTTGCAGTAGTCAAGGCGGGAAACAACCAAGGAGTGAATAAGTTGTTTTGTGGTCTCCTTAGTCAGGAAGGGGCGAATTCTGGAGATGTTGCGTAGGTTAAGGCGGCAAGTTTTAGCCAGTGATTAGATATGGGGGCTGAAGGAGAGGTCAGAGTCAAGGATTACACCCAGTGCCCTGGCATGTGTGGAAGGACCAATGGTTGTGCTATTGATCTTAATAGTAAAGTCATGGGGGGGGCCGGCAAGGAGGAAATATAACAAGCTCAGTTTTAGAAAGAATGAGATTGAGAAAGTGGTGTGACATCCATACCGATATGTCATTCAGTAAGTTTGTGATCCGTGAGGAGATTGAGGGGGTGAGTTGAGGAGTGGAGAGATAGATCTGGGTGTCGTCAGCATAGAGGTGGTATTGGAAGCCATGGGAGGTTATTCAACTGGCCCAGGGAAGAGGTATAGCTAGAGAATAGGAGGGGAACAAGGATGGAGCCTTGGGGTACCCCAACAAGAGGAGCGGAGGAGTTGGAGTTGTAAGTGACACTGAAAGTGCGCTGGGATAGGTAGGAGGAGAACCAGGATAAAGCAGAATCAAGGAGGCCAAGGGAGTGGAGTTTGCTGAGGAGGAGGGGGTGGTCGACTGTGTCAAAAGCATCAGAGAGGTCCAAGAGTATGAGTATGGTGTACTGGCCATTGGTTTTAGCAGTTAGTAGGTCGTTGGTGAGCTTTAGTAGGGCAGTTTCAGTTGAATGTTGTGGGCGGAAGCCGGACTGTAGGGAGTCGAGAAGGTTGTTGTCAGTGAGGTAGCATCTCATTCGGTCATGTAAAAGGTGTTCAATAAGCTTGGAGGCAAACGGGAGAAGGGAAATGGGTCTTAAGTTATTCAAACAGGTGCGGTCAAGTGAGAGTTTGTTAAGTATGGGGTAACCAGTGCATGTTTAAGCAGGGAGAGAAAGGTGCCAAAGGAAAGGGAGAGGTTTGAGATGTGGGTTAAGGAGTTTAGAATAGAGTGGGAGGGTGGACGCAGTAATTGTGAGGGGACAGGGTCCAGGGGACAGGTGGTGAGGTGGGCTATGGAGAGGAGTTTATCAACTTCCTTGGTGGTAACAGGGCAGAAGGAGGAGAGTATTGATTGCGGTGTTGAATCTGATGTGTTGGATAGGGGAGGAAGCTAGATGTTGGATATCTCCTTGCGAATTGTGTCAATTTTGCTTTTGAAATGGTTGGCAATTTCTTGAGCGGTAAGCAAGTTGGTAGGTGGGGGAATGGGGGGTGAAGTAAGGAGTTAAGGGTAGAAAAGAGTTGACGAGGTTTGGATGAGAAGGTTTGGATGAGAGTATTGTAGTAGGTAGTAAATGACAAACCTCATTAAATTCACAATCCCGGTATATCACCAATATTCATGTACCCCACTTAGGGGGACAGGGGTATGATGGATTCCCACGGATGTCATTGTTCTCAACATGTTTCACAGATTTTACGGCTTCATCGGGAGAATATCAGTGGTAGATCATTTATATAATGAGAAAAATATATATCAATACCACAGGATATGCATGAGAAAAATATACAGGGTACATGGGGATATAGTACAATGTCACTTACCCAAAGTCCCAGCTTAAACAGAGTTGGGGCACCACCAAATTTCCCCTACGGCGGATATGGGGGTGTGTGCAAGAATGGATGAAGATCTAAGGTGAGTAATCAGAATTGATAATTAGATCAACTCAGGCCAAAATATAGAAAGTAAGATAAAAAGATAGGTAAAGGATATATCCCCAAGCAAAGAGAAATCACGAGAGGGAAAGGAGGATAAGTGGGAAAGGCCTAAGGAAAGAAAAAAGGGTTGAAGAGGGGAGGTAGGAAAAAGGGGAAGGGAAGGGAAGGGGGGTGGGGGAGAGGAGTAAGAAAGAGGGAGGAGAAAGGGGGAGGGAGGAAACCCTGGAAAGGGGGGGGGAGAGTGAAAAAGAAGGGGGGAGGGAAGAGGAAAGGGAGGAAGAGGGGGAGAAAGGGCAGGGAAAGAAGGAAGGAGAATATGAAAAGAAAAATGAGAAATGAAAATAAGAACAAGGGAAGGAAAGGGAGAGGGGGAAGGGGGGAGGGGGGGATGAAACATGGGGAAGTAAGGAAAGAAAGGGGGGAATGAAGGGGGGAGAAAGGGAGGAGGGAGGGGAGGAGAAGAAAAGGGGGGGGGGGGGTGGGGAGAAGGAAAGAGAAAAAAGGGGGAGGGGAAAATAGGGAAAAGGAGAAGAAATAAGGAGAGGTGATAGAACTAACAGGACAGCCTCAGATTGGAGATATAGGAGTCATGGAAGGGAAGAAAACAACCAACATATTATAAATGGTCAGAACAACTATAGTAGCTGACCTTAAATAGAATCTATATTCAAATACTCCAGGTCCGGGGACAGAAAGTTAATTAGAATGCAAATCAGACCACTATGATCATCCTCAAATCCGATGAATGAGACTAGCCAGCCACATAAATCAAGAACCACACTATACAGCAAAATTAATGTAAATAGGTATGCTGGTATACCCGGCAGGACATAGCTCCACCATAATGGGGAGAACATGTCCTGATAGAAATAGGTCAAAATGGCAAAGGGTTAGGTGTCCTTTAAAAAGAAGTAGCTTACCAGTGGTCTGCGATAGTGTAAATCCACCCTGGAACCATTGCACAACAAACAGGCGCATCCTGTATACCCCAACACGGTGACAAGTAAACACGCTGGCCGTTGGCCGTGTGTGATGTCACCGGGTCTGATCCCCCACACTGCACATGTGCGAGACACACATGCGCACGAGTCGAAGCAGTCAAAGAGCTGGATTTCCCAAGCTATGACTCGCACAAGATAGAGGCGGTCCCAATGGAGCTAAGGACATGTCCTCCATCCAGGAATATCACATATCCACTGAGGGGAACAAAAAACGAGGCCCGCTGACACCTGGTGGCCTAGTGGGGAACAACAAGCATGTAACACTGCTTACAAAACAGACAACTAACATTAATTATAAATTATGTAACAATTTTATATATTTAAAGTATACAAAATGTATTTACACAAAGAGTAACATTGGACTAGGTGGAAAATATCCATACTTGGCTCAAAACCCCTAAATACTGGTACCCACATCAGAATTCAAACAGGCACAGATTGGATATGGACCGTATATACAATTGTTCGGTGCACAGTGAGAAGCACAATATTGACTGACTGCCAGAAATGCAGTCAGACACTATTTTACCCTTTGTGAGTGATAATAGTGGCGTGACTATCGTTCTATAAAAATGGTTTGTAAGAGTTGACCTCATTGAGGCCCGGTGGAACAGTGACATTAAGTGTCACATACCTGGTGGTGGAGTCTGACTTATGCAGTGGGCAACCTCTCTTATGACCCTGATTCGGGAACTCCTGATAGAGTAAACAGGAGGCTCAGGAATGCAGGGAGGCACGAGGGTCAGACTGGGTCACTGGTGGTGATGTGCAGGTCCTTGGTGAGCTCGTGCAAGCAGAGGCGTAGTGGTGCAGGCTGGGTCGGTAACAGGCTGGCGGTGCAGTACAGAAGGGTCAGGCAGGAGAATAGTCCGGCACAGGCAGAGTTTGTTAACAGGCAGGTGGCAAGGCACAAGGGAGCAAGCAGAAGAGTGGTCTTGGAAGTTGAGGTCAGTGCAGGCAGAGATCAAAGCAGGGTCAGGACAAGCCGCGTCACAGGAACAGATAATCGGGATAACCGGTCGCTCAGAAACACACAAATGCTATAGAATGGACAGCACTGATTGCAGGGTGCTGTGAGCTTAAATGGCTGTTTTGGCACCCATGCTGGCACATACGCGCGTGAACATGCGCGCAAACGTGCGCGGTCGCACGCACACGCTACGTGCACCTGCGCATAGGCCTTCCAATGGCACCGAATGGTTCCTGACATTGTCCCCCCCCCAAGGGGCAGCCTCCTGATGCCCAAACAGACTCTCTGTTTTGGGGGTTTCTTCCAAAATGCTTCAATAAGCTCCTTGGCGTGGATATTGTCCTCGGGTTCCCACGAGTTTTCCCTGGGGCCATACCCCTTCCATTTGACTAGGAATTGGGTTGAGCCTCTCCTCTTTCTGCAAGCAAGAACAGCTTCTAGCTCAAACTCCTCCTCTCTGTCCACAAGAACTGGCCCTGGTGGAGCTGTACTCCGTCCCGGAAAGGGATCCTGGGTCACCGGTTTCAGCAGCGTGACATGAAACACCGGATGGACACACTTGGATGGAGGAAGGGTCAGCTCATACGCAACTTTATTGATTCTCCTTCTCACAGGAAAAGGCCCGATGAACCTTGGTCCCAGTTTATTCGAGGCACAGGAGAGCTTCAGGTTTTTGGTTGCCAGCCAAACTGAGTCGCCTGGTTGTAGATCCAATTCCCCTCGCCTCTCTTTGCCAAAGGCTTTTTTGTTAAACTACTGAGTCCGGGACAGTGTCTCCTGTAGAAGCCGGTTATTCTTCTCAAAGAATTCTGTGATATTTTGAGCCACAGGTACCATACTCTCCGGAATCACATTGGGTAGGAACATAGGATGGTAGCCGAGATTCGCCCAAAACAGAGATTGTTTAGTGGCCAAATGCACCATGTTGTTGTAGGCAAATTCGGCTACCGGTAGCAGTGAGACCCAATCATCCTGGGAGAATAAGAAATAATAGGTACTGTTCCAGGGTTTGGTTAGTCCTCTCCGTCTGGCCATTTGTCTGTGGGTGGTAGGCAGACGAGAATGCCAGTTCAATCCCCAAGCCCGAGCATACAGCCTTCCAGACCTGGGACGTGAATTGTACTCCACGATTGGAAACTATATTGGCAGGGACTCCGTGGAGAAGAAAAATTTCCTTGATGAAGGTCTCAGCTGTTTCTGTAGCAGACGGGGTGCCCTTCATAGGTATGAAATGTGACATTTTAGTGAGGCGATCCACGACCACAAAGATGGAGTTGAAACCGGCAGAAGAAAGCAACTCGACTATAAAGTCTATGGATATGTGCGACAGTGGGCACTCAGGAATAGGAAATGGGTTTAATAGACCCCAGGCCTTGGTTATACTCGTCTTATTTTGGGCGCAGACTGGACAGGCACTGATGTATCTCTTACAGTCCTCGTCAGCTGAGGGCCACCAAAAGGAGCGTGACAGTAGTTCCAGTTTTTTGTGACTCCCGAAATACCCGGCCAATCTGTGGTCATGATAGAGTTTAAAGATGGTCAGGCGTAGTTCTTCAGGGATGAAGACCCTGTCATGGTACCACCACAGCCTGTCTTTCATTATCAGTCGAGGGTCAGGTGGTGAGGTGAAGCTGGTTAGAAATCGCCTGAGCCGAGATAACAGGTCCTCCTGAGACAACAAGAAGCTCTGGGAAGGGAGGATGGTGTCTGATGGGGCCAGATTTCCAGATTCGCAGAACATCCTGGACAGGGCGTCCGGCTTCGTATTTTTTGACCCAGGCCTGTAAGTGATATGCAGTTGGAACCTTGAGAAAAAGAGTGCCCATTGTGCCTCATGGGTTTCAGTCTTTTTGCAGTCCGCAAGTACTCAAGGTTCTTGTGGTCGGTATAAACCAGGAAATACCCTCCAGTAAATACCGCCATTCCTCCAAGGCGGATTTGATCGCCAACATCTCTCGATCCCCAACATCATAGTTGGTCTCTGGTGGCGAGAGCTTCCGGAAGAAAAAGGCAATGGGATGAAGAGTAGCCTGGGGGCCTCTGGGACAGAACTGCCCCTACCGCAGTCTCTGAGGCATCCACCTCTAGGATATAAGGCAAGACTGGGTCCGGGTACTTCAGGACAGGAGCAGAGGGGAATAACCTTTCGAGCGTCAGAAAGTCCTTTTGAGCCTCAGGGGTTCACTGGAAGCGGGAGTCTTGTTTTGTAAGCTGAGTGATGGGTGCGATCACATCGGAGAACCCCCTTAATAAACTTCCGAAGTTTGCAAAGCCTACAAAACGTTGGACCCCACGTTGTCCACTGGTGCAGGCCAATCCAGGATGGCAGAGACTTTTTGCGGATCCATAATGACTCCTGTAACAAAAATGATGAGGCCCAAGAAAGGGATACTGGAGCACTCAAACACATACTTTTCAGCTTTTGCGTACAGTCCATGTTGCCGTAAACGCTCTAAGACGCACTTGATGTGCCTGCGGTGCTCTTCCAGAGCTGACGAGAAGATAAGAATATCGTTGAAATAGTGTCAGGATTGAGCTTACCTACTGGTGGCGCTGTGCTGCTCTGGGCTGTTTGCTGCAACTCCAGTGGCCACCAGCTGGTGTCTCCCTAGAGCCAGCAAGCTGTAACAATCAGCCACACCTGGGTTCAGCCATTAGATGGCCATTTAAGACTGTTCCTCCCTTTCCCCAGTGCGTCACAATTCAGTTTGCCTTCCTGCTGCTAGAGATCCTGCTTTGCCTGTTTCTCTCCACCTTGCTTCTTGTCCCTTGCCTTGTATCCTCCTTGATTCCCCTTATACCCTGTACCCTTGTCCAGTATTAGCTTTAGTCTGCAGTGTAGGTGTTAGTGTTTTTGTCAGGTTTTGGGTTTTGTTTGCTGGGGTTTGTTTATGTTCACTGTTTGTTGTGTTTGTTTATTACTGTGCACTGTAAATAAATCTCACCTTTTTAAGTTATATGCTTGTTTGGTCTCAGTTTCCTGGTGTAGCTACGTGTTTGGTCTGCCAAGCTGCAGAATCCTGACAGATAGATTCTGACAAACTGATCTAGGTAATCTCTGAACACGTCATCTACCAGGTGCTGGAAGGGCATGACCAAATACTCGTAGTGGCCGAATCTTTTTCTGAAGGCCATTTTACATTCTTCACCCTCTCGGATGCGAATGAGGTTATATTCCCCACGGAGATCCAGCTTGGAGAAGATGATAGCAGCGCCCAGTCGCTGGAACAGCTCGGGTACCAAGGGTAAGGGGTAGCGGTTCTTTATCGTAATTTTGTTGAGGTCACAATACTCTATACATGGCTTCAGGCACCGGTCCTTTTTCTCAACAAAAAATACTCCGCCCCGGCAGGGGATGTGGACGGCCGGATGAACCCCTTCTCCAGATTATCATCCAGATAGGCCTTGAGGGCCTTTAGCTCTCCCTCGGAGAGTGGGTAAATCCTGCCAAAAGGTACTTCTGTACCTGGCAATAGCTTGATGGGGCAGTCATAGGCCCTGTGAGGTGGTAGCTTGTCTTCCCACTTCTTACTAAACACATCTAGGAAGTCATGATATGCCGGAGGGACCGCATCACGGGTCTCCTGGTCAGGGTCAGGATCCAGACATAGGACAGAGGAAGGAGATTCCTGTCACTGTAGGCAGTGGTGCTGGCAGTAGGAGGACGCAAACAGAATGTCACCTGTAGCCCAATTAATGTCAGGGCCGACCCCGCCGGAACTCTGCAACGTATTCTTCCACGGTGACCCTGCTGGAGCATTTGGGGAGCTGTCTCTGTGGTTGCGGCCTGGTGGGGGTTCTCATAGTGTAGTGCCATGGCCCAAAAGAAGAGGTTCAGATCAACCGTTTCAGGGGCTTTCTGTTCCAGTAGTTGGTGGGCCCAACCCTGGGGTTCATCAAGCAAGAGGGATATCACCAGCCCCACTTTTGTGGCTTCCGAGGAGAAGGTGCGGGGTTGCAGTGTAAAATACAGTTCACAGGCACTGCGAAAAGCCCGAAATTTCCTACACTCCCCTGAGAATCGCTCGGGTAACGGCACCTCAGGTTCAGTGAGTCGGGGCTTGGTGCGGCGGACATTGAAAGTTCCAGGACTCTACCCTCCATTCGGATGTACCCCTCTTGTAAATCCTTCACTGCTTGGGTGAGTTCAGTCAGATGGATACATACTGTAGATCCTTCGTTGGAGAGGGCCCCTGCGCAGACTCAGACATGGCTGTCCATTGCTGTCACGTACCTGGTGGTGGAGTCTGACTTATGCAGTTGGCAACCTCTTTTATGACCCTGATTCGGAACCCCTGATAGAGTAAACAGGAGGCTCAGGAGTGCAGGGAGGCATGAGGGTTGGACTGGGTCATTGATGGTGATGTGCAGGTCCTTGGTGAGCTCGTGCAAGCAGAGGCGTAGTTGTGCAGGCCGGGTTGGTAACAGGCGGGCAGTGCAGTACAGAAGAGCCAGGCTGGAGAATAGTCGGGCACAGGCAGAGTTCTTCAACAGGCGTGCGGCAAGGCACAAGGGAGCAAGCTGAAGGGTGGTCGTGGAAGCCAAGGTCAGTGGAGGCGGAGATCAAAGCAGGGTCAGGACAAGCCAGGGCACAGGAACAGATAATCAGGATAACAGGTCACTCAAAAACACACAAATGCTGTAGAACGGACAGCACTGATTGCAGGGTGCTGTGAGCTTAAATGACTGTTTTGGCACCCATGCCGGTGCGTGCACAGGCGCACACAAACCCACACAGGCATGCGCACACGCACACAAGCGCGCACACGATACGTGCACCTGCGCATAGGCCTTCCAATGGCCCCGGATGGTTCCTTACATTAAGCCTCTTAATCCAGAGGGTTTCACCCTGTAGGAGGGCTCTATCACAGTCACCTCCTCTGGGATCTATGGGGCACCACCTCAAGAACCAAACACTTCACCACATGGGTGTTAAATCTATGATGAAGGCCAATATGGTGGCCAATGGTAGTCAGCTTACCATTAGTCGAATAGCACAAATGGTCCCCTATGCTTTGTCAGAGTTCCCTAAAGGTTTTACCCACATAAAAAGCTGTACATTCGGATAGTGTAAGATAAATGACTCGTGTCATACTACAGTTTGACGAAGAACGCAGGGAGAATATTTCTCCATTTGGAAATTTAAATGTGGTACCATTAAGTACCCAAGGACATTGTGGACACTGTCCACATTGGGAAGTTCCCCGATGTCCTGGGGAGGAAATGTCAAATGTTTTGTAAAGGCTGCTGGTTATTCAATCTTTTAAGGAGGTAGCCCTTCGGGGTTTGTTTTACGCATTTGTTAAGTATTTGTTGTGCAATGGACGCCGGTTCCAGGGCAGATTTACACTATTGCAAACCACGGGTAAGCTACCTCTTTCATGGGAACCTAACCCTTTGCCATTTTGACCTATTTCTATCAGGACATGTTCCCCCCCATTATGGTGGAGCAATGTCCTGCCGGGTATACAAGCATACCCATTTACATTTATTTATCTGCATTTTATGTTTCAGATCTATCCCCTATAAGGGACTGCTGTATAGTGTGGTTCCTGATTTATGTGGCTGGCTAAGTCTCATTCTTCGGATTTGAGGCTGAACACAGTGGTCTGCTTTGCATTCTAATTAACCTTCTGTCCCCAGACCTGGAGTATTCCAATATAGTTTCTATTTAAGGTCAGCTACTATCATAGTTGTTCTGACCCTTTATAATATGTTGGCTGTTTTCCTCCCTTCCATGACCCCTATATCTCCAATCTGAGGTTGTACTGTTTCTTCTATCACCCCTCCTTGTTCCTTCTCCTTTTCCCTATTTTCCCCTTCCCTTTTTTCCTCTTTCCTTGTCCACACCCCCCCCCCTTTTTCTTCTCCTCCCCCCTCCATTCCCCTCCTTCTTTCCTTACTTCCCCATGTTTCATCTTTTCCTTTCCCCTCTCCCCCCTTACCCCTCTTGCTTCCCTTGTTCCTATTTTGCTTTCTTATTCTTTTTCTTCTCATATTCTCCTCCCTTCCTTCCCTCCCCTTTCTCCCCCCCTCCCCCCTTTCCTCTTCCCTCTCCCCCTCCCCCCATCCCCCCCCCCCTTTTCCATGGTTTCCTCCCTCCCCCCTCCTTTCTCCTCCCTCTTTCTTACTCTGTCCCCTTTTCCTTCTCTCCTCCCGACTTCCCCCCTTCCCATTCTTCCCTCCCCCTTTTCCCTTCCTCCCCTCTTCAGCCCTTTTTCCTTTTCTTAGGCCTTTCCCACTTATCCTCCTGTCCCTCTGGTGATTCTTCTTTGCTTGGGGATATATCCTTTACCTATCTTACTTTTTATATTTTGGCCTGAGTTAATCTAATTATCAATTATGATTACTTAGATCTTTGTCCAGTCTTGCACACACACCCATATCCGCTGTAGGGGAACTTTGGTGGTGTCCCAACTCTGGTTAGGCTGGGACTTTGGGTAAGGGACACTGTTCTATATCCCCATGTACCCTGTATATTTTTCTCATGCATTTCCTGTAGTATTGATATATAATTTTCTCATTATATAAATGATCTACCACAGATATTCTCCTGATGTAAAATCTGTGAAACATGTTGAGGACAAAGACATCCATGGGAATCCATCATACCCCTGTCCCCCTAACTGGGGTACATGAATATCGGTGATATACTGGGATTGTGAATTTACATTTTAATGATTTTTGTCATTTACTACTTGGATATCCTGATTTTATATTGTCATGTATGAATAAAGCATTGTTTAAATGTTTATAAAAATTTTGTGTCTGCAGCGTTTAAGCTGGTACCGATATAGTCCAAATAACTTTTTTATGGGGGACCGCTCTCCCAATCCCTTTCTCTCTCAATATTCAAAATGCATTGGGTATTTCTGTCTCCATTATCTAAAGACTTCTCATGGACAGCGTTAAGCAGGCACTCCTCATATATAACATTTTGTGAATGGTATATTTATGGTATAGCCGCATAATAATTTTTAATTTTTTTATGTACCAAATTGTATATGCATAAAGCTTTGACACTTTTATAAACCAATTTATATTTATGTTTATGCCCCGTACAGATAACTGCTTGTATTTCATTGTTAGTTTAGGGACGTGGGCATAATATAAATACTCCACAGCAACTTGAAATCCTATCATGTCTGGAGGTTTACCTTTCATGCTCTTGTACCTGCTAAATGTACTTTTCCAGAACACTATGAATGCAATTCTGGTTTAGCTCACTCCTTTTCTTGTAATATTTTCTCAAGTTTTCAATGGCTGTGAGCACTCTGGGTAATTTTTTTAGAATCCCTATTAGAACCAATAATTTGGGGTGTGTGAGTAGTGTACTGGATGTGTATTGTGTAGGTGTATATAGTATTAACAGAACAGGGGTCCTCCATGGTCGAAGTTTGCATGTAGAGCGGATTATAGTCTTTATGCCTAGCATTGGCAGGAGGAGGGGAATGCTTGTTTTTAATTATATTATATAAGTAGTTAAACAGTGGGGAAAAAACCCAGGAAACCAGAACACACATGCAGAGAACATGCAAGGAAGATAGATTTTCCATTACTAACAGAAGAATGTTCAGCACCTTAAATATTTAGTTTTATGAAGTGTAAACCCCTGTTCACAATCAGTGAGACGACCGATTTCCAAAAGTAGTTCCTTTACTACTTTTTGGCGACTTCAATAGACATGAACCCACACAGATGTCTTTTAAAGCTGAGTCACCACCCAAAAGTGTTAGTGACCCCCTGACATGCCACAATTGGCATGTCATTTTTTGGGGGGGCACCCTGTTTTTACAGGTTCCCAGGTCCCACTTCCTCTCCTGGCTCCGCGGAGCGGGAAAGAAGTTCACTCCCCCCCCCCACCCGGCGATCTTCTGGGACACGTCACAGGTCCCAGAAGATGCATGCACAGTGTGTGCCCAGCTTTGAAGCCAAAGCCAACACCCACACTTGTGATGCCGGTGCCGCCGAAGGGAGGGGGAGAATAGCATAGCACCGGGCGGCTGCATCGCTGGAGCCTGGGACAGGTAAGTGTCTGATTATTAAAAGTCAGCAGCAACTTCCGGTTCTGGCGCCGTATGGAGAGGAACTAGGAGACTTCAGCTCCGCTCCCCTGTCAGCAAACCGGCTTACAAAAGCGGCGATCAAGGTGCTATCACCCAGCCAAACCCACACTAACAACCCAGGGAACCGTATGGACCGCTTTGTGGAGCGGACCGGACAAAGACCGCTCACTATACCACCGAATACAGGGGGAGAGAAGACACATGCTGCAGCCAATATGGCCGCCGCAGCACAGCCACAAACACAGGTACTGTCCTACGCAGCAAAACTGGCAACACCCGCACCAAGCCTGCACACAGACAACTCTGCTTTTCATACCCAGCAGCAAATGACAAACACCCCAGCACCAGAGCCAACATCCCCAGGGGACATAGCGCAAGCGGTGGCGCTACTTATGAAGCCCATGATTACTGATGCAGTTGAATCAGCGGTACAAAAGGGCATAGAACAGTTACAGAAGGAACTCCAATCGCAATCTACCAGGCTCTCTCAAGCTGAAGACAGGCTATCTAGTGTTGAAGACGACACAAACGCTCTGATCGCCTCAGTTGCAAAACTGACAGCAAACCAGAAAGACCTACAAGACAAGGTAATTGATTTAGAGAACAGGGCCAGGAGGAACAACCTCCGCGTCATTGGCCTTCCTGAATCCTACTCACCTCACACTCTGCATAAACTATGTGGCGTGGCCATACCAGAACTTTTGGGACTCCGCACCCCCTGCATAGTGGAAAGGGCGCACAGGATCGGGCAGCCATCTGACACACGCTCAAAACCCAGAGCAGTCATTGTTAAATACTTGAATTATACCGACAAGCAAGCCATTCTACAAAACTTCAGGAGGGCCCGGTCCCTAGTGTTTGAAGGGCATAGCCTACTAATATTTGCGGACTACTCCATTGAAGTTATGCAAAAAAGGAAGGCGTTTTCACCTGTTTGTTCCACTCTCCATGACCGCAACATCAAATTCAGCCTGGCCTACCCCGCAACCCTCTATTTCCAATCACCACAAGGTGAGAAACTGTCATTCACATCACCTCAGGAAGCCGAACAGTACATAAATGAAGCATTACAGATGGACATGGATCAAACTCCTCAAGCGGAGGCCAACACAAGACACTCGCCTGGAAAGTCGTCTAACATCTCAAACAAGTCTGGAAGCCCGGTGAAACCCCCCTACAAGAGGGTACGCTTCGGCCCGAACGAGACACAACAAGTACAAGCCTAACTGGAAGAATCTGCCGTCCTGGACTCGCTTCCAACTCATCCTAACAGTATTACTTGCTACAACGTTCAACCTCACCATATCCCCACAGAATGACCAGACACCTTTACTAAGCCATGGCGGATTGAAAATTGAACTGACATCATGTCCAAAGACCCCACACTGGGGATGCGAACCTAGCCAAGAGACTCTGCACTTTCTCAGTTCACGAGATGCTAAGAAGCTGTGGTAAAACCTTTTCAGACCGTTCATTATTAACATGTTTCTTTGCCTTAGTGCCTATGATTGTTCTGTATCAGGGCAGTTTGAACCTGAATGATACCCCTCGGGGGTCTGAGTTCTCGTGGATGAGCCCCCCTCCGGATCACTGATCCCACCCTCCGGTCCTCATCGGCTGGGAAGGGGCCGGGTCTGGACGGGACTCACCCCCGAGCACCAAAGAGGTACTGGGGAATCATCTATGGACCTCACTAAACATAGACTTATTCTGGACAGGTTGAGGAGCCTCATAACCCCTTATCACAATCACAATTTAATCCCCCTTCTCCTCTTCCATCATCCTGGCTCCCCCCCCTCACCCTTCCCTTCACAACAAATTCTCACCCTCCCCGTACGGGGAAGTCGCCCCCATCCGAAAATTAAATGGATGACAGGGTCGGACACCAAACTTATAATAGTACTCCCCTCCTCACGGAAAAAGGTGAAGTCCATGAAGGATGTTCCAAATGGTACTCTCTTCCGATGTTTGATTTACCTGAACCTGTTTTACTCACACTTTAGTAGAAACTGTTTTGCACTGTGCCCACTCCTCAGCCATGGGGGAAACCCTTTTGGGAAGCCCGTATCCGGGCTAGTCCCATTAACTGCTTATATTAAAAGTACTCAATGGATCCCCCCGGGCTCTGGAGTAACTTAACAGTAGTGTCCTGGAACGTCAAGGGATTAAGGTCTCCACAAAAGCGTATGCAGATACTAAGACATCTGAAAAAAATCAAAGCCGATGTGGCGCTATTACAGGAGACACACCTAGGTGCAGAGGATCTTCCAAGACTTCGAAAGCTATGGGTAGGAGAGGTAGTAGGATCCCCGGCAATGGGAAAAAAAGCAGGGGTGGCTATTCTACTCAGCAAGAAGCTACCCTACACCGTCCGAAACTCAACTTCGGATCAGCTGGGCCGCAGAGTTACCA
>BLSH010553631.1:119247-131664 GCA_018402905.1 Glandirana rugosa | reverse complement strand
CGATGTTTGATTTACCTGAACCTGTTTTACTCACACTTTAGTAGAAACTGTTTTGCACTGTGCCCACTCCTCAGCCATGGGGGAAACCCTTTTGGGAAGCCCGTATCCGGGCTAGTCCCATTAACTGCTTATATTAAAAGTACTCAATGGATCCCCCCGGGCTCTGGAGTAACTTAACAGTAGTGTCCTGGAACGTCAAGGGATTAAGGTCTCCACAAAAGCGTATGCAGATACTAAGACATCTGAAAAAAATCAAAGCCGATGTGGCGCTATTACAGGAGACACACCTAGGTGCAGAGGATCTTCCAAGACTTCGAAAGCTATGGGTAGGAGAGGTAGTAGGATCCCCGGCAATGGGAAAAAAAGCAGGGGTGGCTATTCTACTCAGCAAGAAGCTACCCTACACCGTCCGAAACTCAACTTCGGATCAGCTGGGCCGCAGAGTTACCATAAACCTAACCATAGGCGGTAGAGATCTAGCCATCTCTAATGTGTACGCGGAAAACTCTCCTACCCAGAGCTTCTATCAAAATTTAAACTCATGGGCCCTTCAGGTCCCAGAAACCCTTCATCTAATTGGGGGGGACTTCAATTCTGTCATGCATAACATAGAAGATCGCACGTTCACTCGTATCCAACCTGCCAACACGCCTGACACACAGCAAACACCACTAGCTGAAGCGGTAGCCTCTTTAAACCTAACGGACGTCTGGCGGATGCTGCATCCTACGGACAACGAATATACCTTCTATTCCCATCCCCACAAAATATTTACACGTATTGACTATCTTTTTGCCTCCAGACCCTTGTTACCCATGATAACCTCAGCCTCAATAGGAGACATGGCGATATCTGACCATGCCCCGGTGCTGACAACCATTTCTAACCTCCTCCAAAAAAAACCAGGGATGCCTTGGAGGTTTCCCACCTACCTAGCCCAAAACGAAAAACTAAAACATATTCTGCAACAGGCTTGGGCCGATTACAAAAAAAATAACATAGAATCCCTTCAAAATCCTAACCTCTACTGGGAAGCCGGTAAGGCCGTCCTTAGAGGGCACATCATGTCCTTCTCAAACAACTTTAAAAAACAAACCTTATCCGAGCTACAAAAAGCCAGCCAAGCACTTAGGGATGCACAAGGCCTCCTAAACATATCACGCACGCCTGAGAACATCCGAGCCTGGCAACAGGCAAAGCAACTATTCGACCAATGGTCGGCCGATCAAGAAAATATACATCAATTCCACACTAAAGTCTATTTCCACAAATACGGGAATAAAGCAGGCAGGTTGCTAGCTCGGATGGTCGCGGGCAGGTTCATCCCAACACACATTCCATCCCTAAAAGACCAGAAGGGAGCCATTACATCTAACCCATCCCAGATAGAGGAAATACTTACAACATTCTACAAAAACTTATACACCACTGATCACATGGACATATCCGTAGCAGAGGAAATATTACAAGCAGCAGACCTTCCCAAAATTAATATATCCCAATTAGAGACACTTAACGCTCCCATCACCCTGACAGAAATCTTATCCACAATCAAGTCACTAACTAGAGGTAAAGCCCCAGGCCCAGATGGCCTATCTTCCGACTTCTATAAAATGACATTAGATTTTATTCCAAACATGCTCCACCATGTATACGCTCACATCTGGAAAGGAAGTCCCTACCTCCCCACAGGCCAACAGGCATATATTAAACTATTACCCAAGCCCAACAAAGACACCCTATCCCCAGGATCATACAGGCCAATCTCACTTATAAATGTCGACGCAAAAATTATGTCAAAAATAATTGCATCACGCCTGGCGTCAATACTTCCCTCACTAATCCACCCAGCTCAATCAGGCTTTATACAAGGTAGATCGGCCACTCTCAACATTAGAAAAGTCCTCCTAGTCCTAGAACAAGCCAAAAAGGACCCAGATTCAAACACCGCTATACTATCATTAGATGCAGAAAAAGCATTCGACAATATTAGTTTTGAATGGCTTTTCAGAGTATTACAAGATGTAGGATTCACAGGCCCTTTCTTGGCATTTATACGGGAAATGTATGCCAAACCATCAGCCCGAATTGTTACACCAAGCTTTATATCCCCAGAATTCCCCTTGGGCAAGGGAACCCGTCAAGGGTGCCCCCTTTCCCCGCTCCTTTTCAATCTAGCAATAGAACCTCTTTCGCGCATACTTAACTCCCCTGAGGGCATTAGCGGGGTCAAAGTTGGAGACACAATCTGTCGCTCGGCACTCTTTGCCGACGACATAATCCTGTTCATGACTGACCCATCTAGAGATTTCACCTTTCTAAATCAAATTCTCCACAAATTCAGGGACTGCTCTGGAATGAAAATAAATTTCAGCAAAAGCGAAGTACTCCCACTCAACCCAAAAAAGATGGCATCTTGGAAATCATCCTCCCCCTTCCTGATAGCAAAAGGACAAATCAAATACTTGGGTATACAATTAGGCAGGGACCCCTCCTCCTTATACTCTCTAAATTACCCTCCCCTAATAGCCAAAATAATAAAAGACCTACACACTTGGCGGTCCCTCCCTCTCTCGCTCTTCGGGAGATGCCACCTAATCAAAATGATTCCATTTGCAAGATTACTATACCCTCTCCAAACGCTTCCTCTTCTCCTCAAACATAAAGATGTGCAAAAACTACAGTCAGAATTTTCTATCTTTATCTGGAATGGAAAGAGACCTAGGGTGGCAATCAAAAAACTCTATCTCCCGAAGAGTGAGGGGGGGACGGGCCTACCCAACTTAAGAACGTACAATATTGCTTGCCTTTTGAGGAACTGTCTTGATTGGGTGGCAAAAAACTCCACATACTCAAACCTTCCTCTTGAAGAAGCAGCGGCTTATCCATTTAAGTTACCTGCCTTGCTACATGCCAAGATAGCGTCACTACCGATCCACATCAAACAGAGCATAGTCCTGAGAGACACTATCCTGGCATGGAGGGAAATTAGGAAATTGCTACACCTACCCTTATCGATCTCGCAGTCCCTCCCTATTCTAGGAAATCCTATGTTCTCTCCTTCCACTGACTCGCCGGTATTCAGGACCTGGGAGTACAGGGGCCTAACACATGCCCACCAATTATACGACCCAGCCACTAACACATATAAATCTTTCTCTGACATCAAAACAGAGTTCCAATTACCAGACACACATGGCTTTCAGTACATGCAAATCAAAACATACCTACAATCTTGCCAAGGCAAATATCCCTCACCGTTCAAAAAAACATTCCTAGACACACTAGCAACGGAGGGCAACTACTCCATCTCAAGAATCAATAGACAACTGGCCGTAGCACAAACCCCAAAAACTATATCACTAAACTTCCAACCTTGGAGCTCTATCCTGGAAAATACGCAGGCTCCTGAACAAATTCTATTGGGATATCAAAAAGTACGTTCCATAACCACTTCAGAAATCTGGAGGGAAACCCAATTTAAAATAGCACACAGAGCTTACATCCCTTTGGTCTTTACCCCAGAGGGGCCAAGTCATGGCATCTGCCCATGGTGTGACATCAGCAGACCATCCCTATACCACAGACTCTGGCAATGCCCACAGGTAACAGACTTCTGGGACAAGGTCCTCACATATAGCGAGAACATCAGTAATCTAAGCATCCCGAAAGATCCTCTCTTATGCCTTTTCAGTGGCAATCCCACGACAACCGACCCAAGCACCCCAACCAAAAACATCCCCAACTGGGTACATCTTTGTCTCCTAACAGCTAGAAGAGTCATACTACAAGCATGGATCCAAACAACACCACCTAAGCTAAAACAAGTGCAACTTACACTTCACTCCCTTCTACTTCTAGAGAAACAAGACACCATAAACACAAATTTCACTGGAACAAAGAAATTCTTCCTAAGGTGGAGAAACTTTTTAGAATACTCCTTTAATGATATCGAATTAGGAGACTTCATGCTCCCATTCAAATACTCTGAATGGTATCTCAGGGCTGATCTAACCCGATCCTTAGGTAGACTTAAAATCCAAAATCAACAATAAAAAGGGGGCCTCTAACAACATTTATCTCCTACTCGATCCTCACCTTAACCCTAACCTTGACGTTCCAAAAGAGGCCTAATATTTCCACCCTCTTACATGTACTATGAAGAAACTAATGAATATCCCCCCCTAACAAATAAAAATCCTTCTCACTCTGAGAAGATATCCTATAACCACACAATTACGGGCACAGATTAGCAAAACAGGAAGTTCTGATCAAACCAGCTCTAATTATCACGCATAAGTACATAACCTCACAAATGGAGCCTACGTTATAATACTTATACCTAATAACATCGGTTGCGCCTTAACAATCATTTCACATATCTGCTGTAACTCTTTTGTCAACTTACTGTTACTATGCAAAACTATACGTGTGCAATTATCTTTGTAAGTCAACCCCAATTTGGGGCATTTTTGTACGACTGTAAAAATCCAATAAAGTTTACTTAAAAAAAAAAAAAAAGTCAGCAGCTACACTTTTTGAAGCTGTTGACTTTTAATAGGGTGGAACTCCACTTTAAGTCACCCCCCGAAGTTGGACTGAAATGCGGCTTTGAAATTGTGCGAATTCAGATGAAGTCGCATGATTTCAAAGCCGTGTTCAGTGTGAATGAGGGCTTAGGGGGTCTATTATAAATGATTTTACACAAGATTCACTAATTTCCACCCAAAATTCACACATTTTGCTGATGAAATCTAATTATAGGAGGCGCATGTGCGGACCTGACTAAGATGGACGCTTAGTCCCGGCGCTCCGCTGCCATCCACTTTGCCCACCAGCAGCCGCCCGGAGCCTCACATTGCGCAGCAGACAAGCTCCTAGGCTGGGGGAACACTCAGACACCACTCGGATGTCGTCTCGATCGGCGAGGAGAGACCTCACTCGTCTTCTTAGTGAGGCCTCATCCCCGCCCGGCCATTCCAAGATGGCGGCCGCATCTATCTCTCCATGCGGCCAGCTCCCAGGAGGAGAGGAGATAGATACCATTGGGGAAAACACAGGAAAGAGTCCCCCGGCCCTGGACACTATACTGGAAGGTAATATGCACCCACAGCAGGGGGAAATATCACCAGCCTCCACTGAATCATTAATAAGGAGATCTATGGGACAATATATTCTATCCCCAAAAAGTGACATTCTATCTACCCCAGATTTACACTTGCAAGGGATACGGCCAGTGTCTCCCCTACCAACAGACCTGTCAGCCCTAATGGTTGCATTCTCAGACATGCTTGCCAAAGGCCTTGCACAAAATGCAGCACAGATTACAGCAGCAATACGAGCTGACTTGCAGCACATAGTCAACAGGATAGAAATTATAGAAAAGAAATCTGACCAGGCCATTGCCAGGATTAATCAAAACTCGGGCAGGATCCAAGATTTACAAGACCAGCTTAACACAGCTATGTCAAAGATCGATGATGTCGAAAATCGATCGAGACGTTATAATTTCCGCATTAGAGTCCTCCCGGAAACAATAAAATATATCCACCAGGCAGTAGCGTCTCTGATTAAAGACTTAATCCCTGATGTACCAGCACATTGCTTGGCACTGGACAGGGCACACAGAGCCCTCCAACCCCCCAGAACTGATGGCCTGCCACGGGACATTATCGTTTAGCCCCGCTACTATTCAGTGAAGGAAGAATTGATGAAAAAGGCACGAAATGTTGACAATCTACAAATACAAGGTCACAGTATCCAGCTGTTTGCTGACCTCTCACCATACATGGTTCAAAAAAGGAGGGCACTGAAACCCCTAATCCAAATTCTTATTCAAAATGAAATAACATACCGCTGGTCATTCCCTCTGAGACTCAATTTCTCTTACAAAAACAAACCGTACGGATTTTCCAAGATCCTGGAAGGAGAAAAGCTTTTACTCCACCTGGGCCTGATTTCCCACGATCCCCCCTCAACTTCAACAGGTAAAGGTCATCCCTCCACAAAAAGGCCCCCCCCACACAGCCCACTTACACCAGCCTGGCAGAAGCAGCAAACAAAGAGGTCCAAGGAGGCCCAACTACCCTGAAACCATCTCAAAGTGCCTTTGCTATGACCTCTTCCGAGACACCTACCCATCCACAGTGATGGACTGCCCTGGAAGGGCTGTCAGGTTTTCCTTTCTTGCTGGCCGTTGCCCACTTCTACGTAAAGTTGTTCCTTTGTAAACAGTTTTTAACAGCTTTCTGCTTTATACTTTCTGGTCCATACAATTACTGACTACCACCCACGCACTGCAATCTACTTCTGAAGGGATGAGGCCAGTCCAGGCCTTCCTGATTTTGTACACTGCCCCCACAATACAGAAGTTAGGTATACAATGACTTTGCCCTAACTGAGAGATAACGTTCCACATTTGTAATCAGGGGTTCTTGTTCAGACTCCCACCCCAATTACCTAACTACATCTGCTTGGGTTCTCTGCCTTCATCCATTTTATGCTCAGAACTCTATCACATGAGACTCTGGCAGATAACCGTCTCTTGTTGACTACATCATCTTTAGAACATTGGTTAACACAGGGCGAGGTGGTTGCGGCAGTACCCATGGGCCTGATTCTGCCTCTGAGAGCCACTAATGATCCCTCTCAGGAGCAGACGTTATCCATGCCCACCAAAAGGTTTTTGTGGCCTGATGCGATTGATCTGGAGGGCGGCTGGACCACCTCCAGGCGGCTGCTCAGACCATTACGGCTACTGCTACTGTATGTTAATGTTATTTCTCTTCTACTACTTATTCCTAATAGTTTCTTTCATAACCATCTTTTCACTTCTAGCATCTCTTTTGCCTCCATTTTTCGGTCCATAGCAAACCTCCGGATAATCCTGAACCCACGAGCAGGTACACTTCCCTTTTGCGCGCTATCCAGAAAGACCTTGGCTTCATGCCTGACCTTCAGATGGGGTAAGTTCATCTTTACTCAGCAGTCTCACTCGACACCTACACATGGCTAACGTCCCCCACAAGTCCACAATTTTGGACATCAAATCACACAATACACAAAGGCTGAACTCCCCTACTAAAAGAAGGAAACTATTCCAAACTTACCACAAATCCAAAACAGACGTCCTACTTTTACAGGAGACTCATTTTCCCTCCATTTACAACCCAAAGTTTCTCCACAAGGCATTCCCGCATCTCTACTTTTTTAACGCTCGCAACAAAACCAAAGGAGTCGTGATATGCCTTTCCAAACGAGCAAACCTTTCCCCAATTGACAACATGAGGGACACTGAAAGCAGATATCTAATAGCACCCTAAACGGAGAAATAATTACATTGGTGTCTTATTATGCCCCAAATAGGGAGCAAGGCAAATTCTTCAATCACATGATGACTCATCTAGCCCCCTACCTGAAGGGTATGGTAGTCATGGGAGGGGATACTAATACACCCTTTGATTTGTCCATGGATAAGACAAACCCGTCACACCCCACCCAAAAGAGAACCTCCAAATAAAACCTCCACATAGCACAGAAATTGAATTCTGTAGGACTGATAGATATATGGAGGGAACTTAACCCACACTCAAAAGACTATACACATTACTCGATCCCACACCAGACATACTCGAGAATCGATCACATTTTTATCCAAGCTAAATTAGCTAACAAAGCAATATCTTCCAGCATTTTAGCATCACCTATATCTGATCACTCAATTGCCACATTATCAGTTCATGTTTCCCGGACCCCAGCAGGACCCTTTAGATGGTGTCTAAATGAAGCCCTCCTTAATAACCCGGTGCACTGTGAACACTTTACCAAACTTATGGTAGACTACTTCAACACCAACGACGATGGGTCGGTGTCTACCTCCACACTTTGGGTGGCCTTTAAGGCGGTCATGAGGGGACACTTTATCCAATTTGCTTCCAAACTAAAAAGGGAGCACACAGCTGACACCCTCGCTTTGACTGAAAAATTCCACCAGGCCAGCAAGGCCCATAAACGCCTCCAAACGCCTGAAACGCTGTCCCAACTAGACACTGCCAAGACTAACCTCAACCTTGCCCTTACGACCAGTGCGGAAAAATATCTGCGTTGGTCGGGAGCCAAATTATATATGCAAAAAGATAGGATTGGCACAAAACTAGCCCGAATCTTGTCACCCAAACAGCGCCATATGGCCTTCCCGAAAATACGCACCAAGGCGGGGGATCTCACCCAAAACCCAGAAAAAATTATGAAAGAATTCCACTCCTTTTATGAAACTCTCTATAAAGGGAGGACAAGTGCCACACCCTCAAACAAACTGGACATCTTCTTACGAGATCTTCCTCTCCCAAAATTAACTCAAGAACACAGAAACCTACTAGAAGCGCTGTATAGCACCCCTGAAATTCTAGAAGCAATAAAAAGTGTGAAACTGGGTTCCGCTCCAGGCCCGGACTGTTTCTCATCTGCCTTTTATAAAAAGTTTGGCCCCACAGTAGCCCCTTACCTGACTCGATATTTCAATACTACCCGAGAAGGAACCCCCCTGGATAAAAAACAAAATGCTGCCTTCATCTCGGTCATTCCCAAGCCGGGAAAAGACCAGAGCAATATATCAAATTACCGCCCAATCTCTTTAATAAACAATGACATCAAATTAATGACTAAAATCCTAGCAACCAGATTGTCAAAGTTTGTCTCGCAATATATCCATAAGGACCAGGTGGGGTTCATTTTGGGTAGACAGGGTCTGGACCAGGTAAGAAGGGCTATTGATATTATCACCCTACTAAAATCGCACTGGGATGGGGGCCCCTCACAAGAGGGGTTTTTACTCTCTATAGACCTCCACAAGGCCTTTGGCAAGGTCTCTTGGCCCTATCTTTTTGAAATCCTAAACAGATGGGGATTTGGACCCCACTTTATCATCTCCTTGACAGCTCTCTACACTAATCTTAATGCACAAGTTCGCCTAATGGGACAATACTCCGACACCCTTTTCATCTCGCAGGGAACCAGACAGGGCTACCCCCTATCCCCAATAATTTTCGCAACAGCGATAGAATTCCTAGCGATAGCGATTAGAACTCACCCTGACATTAGGGTAGTTAGCTGCAGATCCCTGGAACACAAATGCGCGCTCTTCGCGGATAATCTCCTCCTCTTTATAACGAATCCCCTGATCTCGACGCCTAATACCCTTCGGCTATTAAAAGAGTTCGGAACAATCTCTGGCCTTACGGTCAATACAGCCAAATCACTGGCACTGAACATCTCAGTCCCGGACCCAATAGTCGAACAACTGAAAATACACTTCCCATTGCCTTGGTCTACACAGACACTTCCTTACCTAGGCATTAAACTAACCAACTCAGTTGAAAAACTGTTCACAGCAATCTACCCCCCCCCCCCCCCATGTTCAAGAGCATTGCAGCAGATTTAAAATTGTGGTCGAACTCGGGCCTGTCTTGGATAGGGAACATAAACTCGATCAAAATTAACATATTACCGCGCATCCTTTATCTATTCAGGTCCCTCCCAATCCCACTAAACAAAGGTCATATCCAGAAGGTGCAATCCCAACTCATCTCCTTTGCCTGGGGGAAGAAAGGATATAGATGTCACAGGGAAGCACTCACACGTCTAAAAAAGCAGGGAGGTCTGGGGCTGCCCTGCCTATGGTCCTATTACCAAACAGCCCAGATTTCAATAGTTTATTCTAGGGGTCCCAAACCGCCATGGAATGACAGGCTATCCCCAACCACACAATTGATTTCTGCTTGTGGAGCCATCCAAATGTTCGCCCAACTATCTTGACCCCAACTCTCTCACACTCTATAGCCCTAGAACACAAACTATACAAGAAAGGAACTACGACGTCATTAATCAAACCGTTATCTCACATGTTCAACAACCCAGCATTTCCCCCGGGACTAAACATACAGGCCTTTAAGTGGTGGCTCAACAAGGGCCTTTTCAGAATTGGGCACTTTTTCAAGCAACAAGGTCCGTTTTCTAAAACACACTGCATATCTAAACTGGAAATGCCAGAAGGGGAAAACTTTAGGTTTTCACAAATCTCACACTTCTTGCACAGGATCTGGACAGACAGGACAAAACCCCCGAGGCCAACTGACTATGAGATATGGTGCACGGAGGCAGCAACCCAAAGGGGAGGCATATCTATTATATACGGCTTGCTGGCTAAGAAAACAAACAAACCAGCCTATGCTAAAGCTTGGGAAAGTGAACTAAATACACAGATACATTCGGAATCCTGGTTCCTTGCAGTTCAAAATGCACGAAAGGGTCTAACGAACATTACACTAATAGAAGCCAATGTCAAGGTACTGATGAGATGGTACTACACTCCATCACGGCTGGCCCAAATTTATGCAGACTCCTCTCCTCTGTGCTTTCCATGGCTGCGGGCTCCATGGCACCATGTCTCATACGTGGTGGACATGTCCGCGCATTCGGACATTTTGGAAGAAATTCTTCCTCATGGCCAAGACCGTACTAGGCTGCGATATCCCACATTCCCCTGAAACAGCACTTCTACTCCAGAAAGTGGTCGGGCTGCCTAAATCTAAACAACTCCTTCTAAACTTTGTGCTAACAGTAGCTAAAATTACTCTAGAAAGGGCTTGGAAAAGCCCCAAGGTATCCTTCCTCGCAGTACGGAGGAAGATCTCTTGGATCATGGCACAGGAACTCCTGGTAGCAAAACTACTAGACAAAAAGATAGATTTGAAGCCATTTGGGACTCATGGGCTCTCTATGTGAAGATCCCACTCTACCCCGGGCATATCCAGGGAAGCTCTTGATATTCAAAGGTTCGTTATATCCTATCTCTTCTCTTTGTTCCTTTACTGCGCTTTCTTTCCCCACTTATTTCTTTCCCTCTATCCTTCCCTTTCAATTTATTATTTTTTGCCATTCTCATATGTATCATAATGGCTGTTTTTTTTTTTTGCGAACCCAGGGGAGGAGAGAGTCAGAATCCCTGCATTGGAAAGCTGGAAGCTCCCCCCTTTGACCACAATTGTTCTTTGGCTCTAATGGAGTCACAGAGCGAAGCTCAAAATTTTGTAATGAAATCCTCTTTAGTTGAGTCCCCCTACCCCACAGATGAGATCCCATAGGGGTGGGCGGGGACTCCCTGATTGCAGAGACAGGGCTTATAAGAAAAATTGTTCTTTGTGAGCCTCCAGACTGGCGTCCCTACGAGAGCACCCGGGTGCTTACCTAAATGGCTGGTTCCCTCCACCACTGGGTCCATGTTTACCAGTTAACTGCATTTTGTTATCTTCTTGATGACTACTACACAGCAATATTTCTTTTTCGGTTAAAGTTGTCATGGTTACAGAACCAATTGTGCACTTGTAAGATGATATTTACCTACAGACTTACTGTATGTTGTAACTCAAAATTGCTCTGTCTCACCCTGTTATGTTGATGGTATTCAATGTATTCACTGCTTCTTATGATAATAACAATAAAAACCATTGAAAGAGAAATCTAATTATAGAAATGTGTGAATCGTATGTAAAAAAAAATGTTAATAGGCCCCAAACTATCAGCTGGCTTGAGTGATTGCTACAAAATGCTAATCATGTTGTTTTGTCCAGGGCACATAAGTTGCATTTGGATAATACAAATACATCCATGTTACGAAAAATAGTTTTAAACCTGTAATATAAAATAAGATTTTGTTTTCAATGAAATCCTTACTTGCATTTAAAACCGTTGCAAATTAACATGGGTATAATTTCCATTTGGCCAAAAGCAGAAATTGTAATAATGCTTAAAGTGAAACTTTAAAAATACAAAATTATTTTAAATAACATGCCTGGGAGTGCCTTTATCCTGTCTGTGAAGTGGCACATCTGTACAATGTATACCCCCTACTACAGCAAAACTGTCATTTAGAAGGAAAAAAATGCTGTTTAAATTGATGGCATATGACTAGAGTTGAGCGAACACCTGGAAGTTCGGGTTCTGCTGGTCCGTCCGAACTTCGGGACAAAGTCCGGGTCCGGGTCCGGACGGAACCCGAACGATCGCACGGAAATTTGTCGTAAAAAAAGGAAGATTTACTGTCAAAACGACATCATCCCCCATATGTAACATGTCTACACGGTGAAGTGTCTGTCCTATTTCCGTGAGGGTCCGTACAATAAATTTTATTAAAACATAAAAATTTCAAAGTGAAATTCGTAATAATGTTAAAGACGAAAACCGGTTTACCTTTAATATGGGTACAATTAAACGTTGCCAAAATTTACGTTCATTCCTAAAGTAACTTTTGTTTTAGAATAAAATATAATGTCCAAATTTTGATAAAAAGCATTGTACCTACATAAACATAATAGGTTTACGTTGAATACACGGGACCTGTTTTGTTGTACTAATCGTAAA
>BLSH010553631.1:76160-101253 GCA_018402905.1 Glandirana rugosa | reverse complement strand
CTAATTTCAGCTCCGCTACCTTCCCCATCAGGTCAGAGTGATTTACCTTAATAGTTTTTAGTACATCCATCAGGGTAGGTTCTTCCTCCATGTCCTCATCGCTGGGAGAAGTCTGTGACAGCAACTCCTGCGGAGCCCCAGCTCCCGGGGAGGGAGGCAGAGAAGGGGGGAGTTCAGGGTCTTCTCCAAACAGCTCCGGCGTGGATGCCAAGGAGGGGAGCGGGGCGGTGGAGCGGCGGCCATCTTGGCCCCCAAGGCCTGAACGAGTGGTGATATTCATTGCGGCTGGAGGCTGCTTCTTTCTCCTCTTTCCCATCAACTATCGCCTCACAGAGCAGGGGAAGCCGTACAGCAACCAGGCAGAGGTGGATTGAGGCTTCACAGGGTACAGGCACGCAGGATTGCAAAGGATTATGCCGAGGAGATCTGGAGCTGCTGAAAAACATGTCCGATCACATGCTGCTTCAGGCCATGCCCAGAGAAAGAATAGATAGAGGAGGGTGGAGGTAGGTATGGAGGGAGATGGGGGGGAGGGGATAGAAGAAGAAAAGCGGAGAGAGTGTAAGAAGAAGATCACTTACCGAGGGAGGCGGAACGGCACGCGCACACCGACAGTCCGGGAAGCCAAGGCGCAGGTGGTAGTATGACAGAAGGAGGCCAGCATAGGAAACCAGTCACTCAACATGGTAGCAGGAGGGAATCATCAAAATCAGGGGGGAGAAAGTGTGTGATCCATGGTTTCCAGATCCTCTCAAACTTCCTCACTCTGTTGTTCTCGATAGCTTCCATTTTAGCGTGGACTAGGGCTCTGCCTACCCTGCCTTTAACCTCAGACACCAGTAAGGAGGGCGATTTTCAGGCTTTTGCGATCGTTTGTTTAGCAGCCGTAGTTAACTGCTGGAGTAATTTGAATTCAGTGTGTGTTAGACCTTCTGGTTTAAGATTTAACAAGGCAGTGGTCGGTAATGCTTCTATAGTGATACCAAGGGCCTTCGAGGCAAGCCCCAGTACTTGTTTCCAGAATATTTGCACCGTCGGGCAAGTCCACCAGATGTGGAAATGGGTACCCTGGTATGTGCAACCTCTAAAGCAGAGGCTAGTATATGTAGGAACGAATTTGGCTATTCTGGTAGGTACTAAGTACCATCTCATTAAAACTTTATAATTGGTTTCCTTTGCTAACACGTTCACAGACGATGAATACGTGTTCACCCAGATGCTGGCCCAGTCTTCCTGAGTTAAAGGGCTGCCCAAATCGGAATCCCATTTCGTGACGTATTGGTGGGGGGGGTTTTGGGGTGTCTGAAGTAGGGACCGGTAAAGGGTGGAAATTACCCCTTTGGTGTGAGGGCAAGATTTACAGACTCCTTCATAATATGTGAAGTTATCTAAGGGGGGAGTAGCTCGGGCAAGGGGAGAGAAGAAATGTTTGATTTGTAAAGCACATGTTTTTATCTATGAAAAATGCACATGAGAAAGTTTGCAGGCCATAAAAATAAATTATCCAAACTTAGAAACTCAACAGATATGCAAAAAATGAACAATATGATATGGAAAGTCATAACACCTTTCATGCAACACATCTAGAGAATTTTTATTTATTCAAGTGTCACTCCCTATGCATTATCACTAGTTTTGTTACTAAGCAACCAGATGTATAGCTGAATTCTACAAAGCAGAGTCTTAAAACTCTAGTTTGTAAGTACGATAACTGAATTTAATAATGGCTCTACAACTAATTACTGAATTCTGAATTTGCTTATCAAAAATGCCTTTGTGTTTGCTAAGTTCTAATTAAACTGTTGTTCCCTGTCGTGCTATTAGTTAGTAGTTATAGCTAGACCCTTTGTCCACAACAGGTGAACACATCATGTAAACTCTGTATGAAGATGAATTACGTTGTACCAACTAAACGGTATACGTCTGAATTCTTCATTCATCTCATGGTAATGTCAAATACTTTTGCATCTCCTTGTTCTCTGCAGAAATGGAGCATCTACAGAGAAGGGTGGGTACCTTCAAAGGAAAGCTTTACAGAGATAACTACATATACAGTCAGGTCCATAAATATTGGGACATCGACACAATTCTAATCTTTTTGGCTCTATACACCACCACAATGGATTTGAAATGAACAAGATGTGCTTTAATTGCAGACTTTCAGCTTTAATTTGAGGGTATTTACATCCAAATCAGGTGAACGGTGTAGGAATTACAACAGTTTGTATATGTGCCTCCCACTTTTTAAGGGACCAAAAGTAATGGGACAGATTAACAATGATAAATCAAACTTTCACTTTTTAATACTTGGTTGCAAATCCTTTGCAGTCAATTACAGCCTGAAGTCTGGAACGCATAGACATCACCAGACGCTGGGTTTCATCCCTGGTGATGCTCTGCCAGGCCTCTACTGCAACTGTCTTCAGTTCCTGCTTGTTCTTGGGGCATTTTCCCTTCAGTTTTGTCTTCAGCAAGTGAAATGCATGCTCATTTGGATTCAGGTCAGGTGATTGACTTGGCCATTGCATAACATTCCACTTCTTTCCCTTAAAAACACTCTTTGGTTGCTTTCACAGTATGCTTCGGGTCATTGTCCATCTGCACTGTGAAGCGCCGTTCAATGAGTTCTGAAGCATTTGGCTGAATATGAGCAGATAATATTGCCCAAAACACTTCAGAATTCATCCTGCTGCTTTTGTCAGCAGTCACATTATCAATAAATACAAGAGAACCAGTTCCATTGGCAGCCATACATGCCCACGCCATGACACTACCATCACCATGCTTCACTGATAAGGTGGTATGCTTTGGATCATGAGCAGTTCCTTTGCTTCTCCATGCTCTTCTCTTCCCATCACTCTGGTACAAGTTGTTCTTGGTCTCATCTGTCCATAGGATGTTGTTCCAGAACTGTGAAGGCTTTTTTAGATATTGTTTGGCAAACTCTAATCTGGCCTTCCTATTTTTGAGGCTCACCAATGGTTTACATCTTGTGGTGAACCCTCTGCATTCACTCTGGTGAAGTCTTCTCTTGATTGTTGACTTTGTCACACATACACCTACCTCCTAGAGAGTGTTCTTGATCTGGCCAACTGTTGTGAAGGGTGTTTTCTTCACCAGGGAAAGAATTCTTCGGTCATCCACCAGAGTTGTTTTCTGTGGTCTTCCGGGTCTTTTGGTGTTGCTGAGCTCACCGGTGCGTTCTCTCTTTTTAAGGATGTTCCAAACTGTTGATTTGGCCACACCTAATGTTTTTGCTATCTCTCTGATGGGTTTATTTTGTTTTTTTCAGCCTAATGATGGCTTGCTTCACTGATAGTGACAGCTCTTTAGATCTCATATTAAGAGTTGACAGCAACAAATTCCAAATGCAAATAGCACACTTGAAATGAACTCGGGACCTTGTATCTGCTCCTTGTAAATGGGATAATGAGGGAATAACACACACCTGGCCATGGAACAGCTGAGCAGCCAATTGTCCCATTACTTTTGGTCCCTTAAAAAGTGTGTGGCACATATACAAACTGATGTAATTCCTACACCGTTCACCTGATTTGGATGTAAATACCCTCAAATTAAAGCTGAAAGTCTGCAGTTAAAGCACATCTTTTTTGTTTCATTTCAAATCCATTGTGGTGGTGTATAGAGCCAAAAAGATTAGAATTGTGTCGATGTCCCAATATTTATGGACCTGACTGTAAGATTTATGTTTATAAGTGATGGAGAGTGTATGTGTATACATACAGTATGCACAAAGAGATCCTATGAAGGTTATCCATACCCATATCAAATATAGGTATTTTAAGCTATTAGTAAAGGCCATGGAATTCTAAGGTAATTTCTAAAATAATGCATAAAATATAGTATAGTATAGTATAGTATCACTGTAGTAGTGCAATATTTATATTTTGCAATTTTATTTAAAGAGAACAGAACTTGTGATAAGGGGGCTTCATTTACTAAAGTTTATCAGGGGCATAACTAACGATCAGGGGCATATCTAACGATCATTGAGTCCCACAGTGAAATGATGATAGTACCCTGGTGACATCCCTAAGGTCATTAACTCTAACATAAAATAAGGACACGCAGGACAATTTTCCACAACTAGGGACCAATGATACAGATAGAGGTTGTCAGGGAAAAAGGGGGGGGGGGGTGTAGCATTAGTTAATTGAATTTACTTTTAACATTTATTTTCCAGCTAACTACCCTGTCCTCAGTAGCTCTCCAAGATTTTTTTTAGCATCTCAGATTTCAATAACCCACCCCCTGTCCCATCACAGCCAGTGTTGAAAAGAGGTGGTGTAATAGTCAGTTGACAAAAAGAAAAAGTAACAATAGTAATGACCACCACAAGTTTTAATATTATGACATAATTGTTAGAATTCTTGCAAATAATTATGCTTTAATGCTAATACATTTTTTTTTAAACTGTGGGTTTTTACTGCAGAACTGCAAACAGCTGCCAGTTTTTAGATGAGAAGACATGCTGGGATATTTTTACAGCCTGAGGAAGAGTGCATTAGACATACAAGGTTAATTTCAGTGCTGGTTAGGATGTCCACAAGTTTAGAGGACAAAACATCAATAAGCTCATTACCTTCTAATGACAAGTGACAATGATTCTGAAGTTTCCTGATATACATTTGATGCTTGCTTTTCTTGATTGAAAATATCATAATAGGCACAGGATCAGTTGGAATCCCTGCAATGATACAGTACTAAATTTGTGTGTTCTTCAGATGCACACAGATTTATAACATTTAAATCACCTCAACAGTCCCCATAATGGAGCCCCCTTCCACCCCAGACCCCATAGCAGCAGCATGAGTTAACATGGCTTTTGTTACACCATTGTTGTCTATATGATGAATCATCTAAGGCTAGGTCCACTCAGTTCACTGAGACCCATTCGCTTTTTGCATCATCATTGCAACCACAGCAGAAGCCAAAGCAGACTGGGATGCAATTTAGTCTATAAGCAGTGCTCCTGTAATGTACATCATTTACTGAATACACTGCTAAAAATCTGAATAGCAATATCTACTATTCAGAAGATCAGCACCGTGATGAGAAATTCTAGAAGCACACAGAGACAGGCTGACATTGCTGGATTGGATCTGGCTCAGGTAAGAAAAATGGGGGGTCTGGTGGAGGGAGCTGAAGTACAGAAGGTTTTTCATAGAATGCATTAAGGTGAAAAACCTTAAGGCTTTAGAATCACTTTAAGCCTTGTACACACTACTAGTTTTTTTCATTCAACCCAGCAGGTCGGAGCCACGCTACGAACAATCTGATGTTAGTACAGCAATCACCCTGCTCTGCTATTGTGTTCTGACAGGGCAACGCCCCTGCCTGCCAGAACACTCCGGTCAATGCTCTCAGCCATTGGTCAATTGGGAACCAGTCGACAGATTTTTTTCGGCTTCTGTCGGACCGGCTGCCATACATGTGGGCCGAATGCTGCCCAACATTTGGCCCGTGTCTACTAGGTTTTAGTATATTATTTGTGTGGTCCAAGACAGTTTCATTTCTTTCAACGTGGCTAAGAACGTGGACAGGTTGGAAGCCCTTGATGTAGACCATGGGCTTATCTAACCAATCCATTGAATTTATCTCCTTTTAGTAGGCCTCACACTACATTTTGGAAAATGTAAAAAAAGATTGTACTAACCAATTGTAACCTGGGTCAACAAATTTAGACGGGGTCAACTGGACCATGAACTGCGAGGTAAATGCCCTTGGTAATTAGGGACTGTATGCATTGCAGTAGTCACTGGTAAAATGAAATTACATACTTACAGTGCGTTCCACTGTAGTTTACTTTTAGGTGGGATGAGAAAAATATAACCTGGCTCCCTTCCCAGCTTTAATTGCATATGTGTCTTAGGTATTATTCTAGGTACTATCTTACCACAAAAAGAGAATTGTAATTTATTTAATAACCCATGCTTTCTGCACTTCCCTGTAACATTGCTGTATCTTTTGATAAAGTAACAGGATCTCTGGTAGTATGCTGGTTTCTCCAGCAGCATGGCCTTCTCACTAACAAGTAACATGACAAGATGAGTGTCTGGATTAATTGTGTTTTGTGCTTTACTATGAACAACATCTGTATTTCTTTCTGGTATATTGATAAGTGAATGGGAGTCTGAGAGGACAGTTAGGGTGAAAGTTGTAAACTGGCTAGGGTCACTTAAAAAAATCAGCACAACAATGTAATATAAAATAATAATTGCCCAGTGTTTGCATATAGTACAATATCATAGATATATTTTTCTTGTTAAATAAAGGTAAAATTTAAGCTATGCTTGACTTCCTTATAATATTTGTCTCTATCCTTTTTGGTTGTTGCCATGGCAATTCTTAGAGATGAGGTTGTGGAAGTTAGGTGTGATAAGTACAGTAGTTGTCAAGGGAAGACAGATAATTTGGCATAAACAGAGCTGAAAACAGAGGCCAATACATTTTGTTGAGTGCCTTGAGGTTTGTCAAATAATTACCAATATTTTCAGAATTTTTTTTTTCAATAACTTAGTATGTTTGCCCATTCTACATCACAGACCATCACTACAAGTGACACCCAGAGCTGGCCATATCAAGCCAATGACATTACAAGCATTCCTGCAACTTTGTGTATGTGTAACTACAACGTGAAGAGTGCCCTGGCTGCAGATGATGGGCCGGCACTGACAGTTTCCTTCTGGGTTTGGTTAAACATGGGTTCTGACCAAACCAAAGCTCATCCCTATGTATAACAAAGAAAGAGTTGTTTTGTAGTCAACAGAGATAACTATGAACAACATAACTGATAAGAATGCTGCAGAGGCAGGGAGCACAGGAATTTATTAGCTCGCAAGATTTCTGGCAAGACTAAATAAGTATTTTTTTGCACTTATGAAGCAGATTTAAAAAAAAATATTTAAGTTATATATCTATAAGACCAAAAGGAACGGAGAAGTTTATTGTGAGTTTTATTAAGTAAAACAAGTGCTAAAAGATAAAAGTCATAAACCCACCATGACTGCCAAGGTCATAAATGTTACATCAGCATTTGTTCTTTACACGAACAAGAAGTCAGATGCAAGATTTGTACTTGAAAATATGTTATGACATTCACATCCCCCACATTACAGGGAGGGGTGTTAGGCAAGCAAGCCACATCTGTAGATGAAGCTAGATGATGAGGAGCAAAGCCTATATGTGTTCAGATAACAAAGCACAATGTTATAGGGGATATAATGCATGTGTCAGAGAGAAAACGTATGTCTGTGCTCATGAGAGTGAAACCAAGGCGGTATAACATTTGTGTGAGGCAGTCAGAGAAAAAGAGAAGCGGAAAATGCCAAATACTTTTGTCTGCCCTGGTGTTTATCGTATTTGAATTCACATTCAGCAGCAGAATGAGATGAGAGCTTAATGGAATATTAAATAACTGATGCCAAACTGTTGACAGATGGACTGGCATCAGTTTTCTTGAACTGGCCCTAGCCTCAGAATAACAATGCTAGGTATGAACATTGCTTTGTCAGCAGACACTGCTACATTGAAAAATAAAATTATCATCCTACCTTGCCAATACTTCACCACCCCACTTAATTCAAATTAATGCTTTCAAAGGGAAAAAAGCCTAGAAATCCTTGACAAGATTTGTCGTCTTTGATTTTGAAATGAGTCTGCCATGTTTTGTATTGATTTTTGCAGTCTAGATAAACATTCATCTCTCACTTTGATTAAATGAAGGTTAAATGCTCTTAAATGACCAACTGATTTTTAAGGTAATCCTGTATTTGGGCCAAAATGTGGATTAGCTTCTTCATCACATAGAAGTGTGTTTTCATTTTGCCGATTTGCATTTTTAATTCAGGACTCAGAAGGCAATCTACAATATTTAGATATAGCCAAACTGAATTTTTAATTGACTTCTTTTGCATTGTATACGAAATGTGTCCATTTTATGCTGGTCAGTGGCTGGTGAGGCACTGGCTAGTATCAGAGCCAGATACACACAGGTTACATACGCCGTGAACATTAGAGCGAGAGCAATAATGCTAGCACTAAACCGCCTCTGTAACTCTAAACATGTAATCTCTAAAAAATTTTAAAGTGTTGTCTATGGAGATTCTTAAGCACTGAAGTTTGGCACCATTCCACAAGTATGCACAATCTCAAAGCATGACATGTTAGGTATCTATTTACTCGGTGTAACATCATCTTTCACATTATACAAAAAAAGGGTGAACTTTACTGTTTTTTCATTTAAGAAAACATTTTTTTCCCAAAAAAAACATTAAAAAAATTGCTGTGCAAATACTGTGTAACATAAAATGTTACAACAACTGCCATTTTATTCCCTAGGGTGTCTGCTAAAACAATATATATAATGCTTGGGGGTTCTGAGTAATTTTCTAGCAAAAAAATTATGATTTTTACATGTAGGAGAGAAGTGTCAGAATTGGCCTGGGTGACAAGGGGTTAATTACCATAAGTAAGTATTATACAAATAATAATTATATATTGTTTTAAGGTGATTTACTATATTTTCAAAAACTTTACTCAAGCAGGTGGCTTAATGGACAAATTACAGAAGTTTGACGTTATAACTTCAAACCTGTAATTTCAGAGTAAATTGATAAAAAATAAATGATCTTATAACATATTGCATAATATTATATGATTTATCTTGTACCTTTTCAGCAGCAGCAGATTCTCATTCTCCCTCTTAACTGTGTGAGTAAAACATGGGATTGTGGATAAATCTTATACATATAAACCCATGTTTTTCCTTGGGCCTCATGCACACAGGACAGTTTTTGACTGTTTTATAGCAGCTGTTTTTAGCTGCAGACATTTTTTTCTAGGCCTCATGCACACAGGCCGTTTTTTTGACTGTTTTTCAGCTGCAGATGTTTTTTTCTACAATCAATAAACCCTCCATCATGTTATCCTATGTGTTCATGCACACATAGCCTGTTATCAACTGTTTTTAGCAGTGATGTTTTTGAGCTGTAAAAAAATCCCAAGACCAGAGGGTTCTTTTGGACATTTTTCAGCTGTAAAAATGTTCAAATGCTCAAAAATGCCCAAAAACGCTCAAAAATGTCAATACCCAACGTTTTTGGACGTTTTAGATCAATTGGAAAAAAAAATGCTGAAAACCGTGAAAAAAAATGGTAATATAACGTTGGTAAAAGCTGAAAACATCACTGATAAGCTACTGTTATTTTTTGGACTTTTTTTAGGGTTCATGCGCACAGGACTTTAAAAAAACAGCCAGAAAACGTCAGTAGCTTATCAGGGATGTTTGCAGCTTTTACCAGCTTTATATTACCGCCGTTTTTTTACGTTTTTTCATGTTTTTTTCACGTTTTTAAAGGGCCAGTTTTTTTTTTTTTTTTTGTCAATTGGTCTAAAACGTTCAAAAACGTTGGGGATTTTTATGTTCATGGCCTCCCCTGACTGCAGGTCCCTGGCTACCATCACAAGATGTGGAATGAGATTTGGTAAACTGCTTGAGGCAGAGGGAGCTTTGCTTGACAACCTGTGGTACAAGGACCTCCCTGTTTCTGCTTCATATATTCAATGCCTCTGTACTTTTTGCACCACTCCTGCTGCTTGTTACATATTCCCCCACCAACCCTTTATATCACCAATCATCAGTTCTAACATGAGGAAACAAAGCCCTGCCTCCACCAAGATGGCCATCTCCACACAGAGACACATTTTATGGTATAACAGTATAGAGAAAATATCAGCTGCAGGTATCAGCATATAGACAATCCTGGTGACTGGACTTTGCCCTCTCCTTGCTTTACTAGGGAATGCCTTTTAGATTTCAGGTCCTATTTTTTAATGCTATGTACATCATTCATCTATTCTGCTGAATAAGGAAATACATTTATGTTATGGATGTATTCATGGTTTTTGGTGAAAGCAGAAAGTAAACCGGAAGTATTAAAGAAAAAGAGAAGAATATTTTCAGTGTCTGTAACAATACAAAGGCATATTCCACCTCCAGCACTCTGGCTCCTGTAGAAAACTCCTTCAACTGCAGATCTGTAACCTTCAGTTGCAAGGCTGGAAGAAGTATCAATGGACTAAAGAGCTGTTAAGTCTTGTGTGAATAGTGTCAACTATACAATCTCTCTACTAATACTTAGTTCCAGCTTATCGACTTATGCATACAGAAACAAGATATCTGAATTGTGTATAATTTAAAGCTGTAGTTTATATTTACAGTGCCTACCCCCCCCCCCCCCCCTTCCGCCCAATCCACCAGCAACATAAGTTTCTTTTGCTCCTTTACCACTTTGTTGAGCTAATGGGATCAAAAAAATAGGGTACTCCAGAGTATGGAAGAGCATGTGCCTCACTCCCCTTCTTTCCAGTGACAGTTCTGGAGCTCAGTGATTAGCCCATGGCTGTCACATGGCTGTCAAAAGACAGTTTTCAGCACTATGTAAGCTGCAACGGGAGCACTTCAGATTTTACATACCACTGGACAGTGTGAAAATGGGGCAAATATTAGAATGTGCTGTTTGGGAAGGGATATTAAAATAAGCCTATTCCTTTACTCTGCATGGGTAAAGAACATGTATGCTTCAAGAGATGTTAGTAAACATCTTTTTCTCTTTCTAATATTATTTTACCTTACCTTACAGTTTCTATTAATTAAACAATATTCTGAATTATTCTAGCTTTTTTTTCTTGAGATGATTGTTATGCTCATGAAAGTGTTGTGTTTCCTGTCAAGTGGGCTGGAGATGAAAAGGATGAAGAGGTGAATTCTATTAATACTCATTTAATCAGGTTTTATCAATTTATTCCATAAGCTGAATATTGAACTTGCATTTATACTGATTTTTTTTTTCCTTAAGCCCATAGGTAGGGAGAAAAATTGCCACCATGTATAACTGTGTTGAGGCATCTAGGCTTTATGAATTGTTAAAGATGGGGTCAATTCTAATAGACTTTTTTTTGCCTTTTTTGTGACATCAAATAGAAAATTGAATTTGAGGAGGAATTAACATATATATCAGATTTTCTGTGCTCAGTCAGTTAGAAATGGCCATGATTTGAATCTACTTAGAGACTGTCCTTCAGATACACTTTTACTCAGTTGAAATCTTGCTGTGTGTCAACTGGGAAGTAACTTGAGGTAAAATTGACTTCAATACTTTGAAAGTATATTAGAAAATGCTCACGGGGAGTCGGGGGGTTTTCTGCTTATTTGCCCATAATCAAGCAGCAAGTCATCCAGTTCCTTGACAACCTTGAAAGGTTGTTGGTATATTTTGTAGGCCAGCATAGAAAATTACTTTTTCACCCAATATTTATTCCAAATCACTTAATGTGTTTTTATGAGGTGTTTGTAATGTATTTTATGGCCAGTGGTTTCAGTGTCACTAATTGGAGACTTGGGGAGGGAGCATGTTCTTTGACTGAATATGATCAGATATTTTGAGTTGCAACAGTAGCTTGTTTGCCTGTCATCAGGCAGATCACCTGGTTGCATTGGGTTTTGCAGCACACGAGTGTAAGTACTGCCTGATTACATAATTATTTACTAAAGACACATCAGTATTTTTCAAACAGGCTTAGATTACAAAAAAAAATACACATACACTTTTGACAGCACTTTTAAGCTGCTGCGACAATTTCCACTCCTGTTGTCAGTGTTATGGATCTCAATAACTGGATTACCTTAAAGACAGAGGTAGAGAGCCAGTGAGCCTTATAATATTTTCCCATGGGGTTCCATCAAGTTAGTTATACTGATAGTTTCGCACTTACATTGTTGTTCTTCTGGATGTGGTTATACCTTTATGCTTCAATCTTCCTTTTAATGCATCGCAACTGAAGCTACAGACTGAGCATAAATTCATATAGGTCATGTAAAAAGAAGTTAGTGATCCTTTGTATGAACTTTGTTCTTTCTCATTATTGCCCATGTGTCTATAACCTCTTGATGCACACATAAGATCAAGTTAGTGTACAGGTATTCCCATTTCAACCCTTGCTTGCTCACCTCTTTAGACTGATCTTATCTTAACAATATAGTTCATCCACAAAAGACAGCATGAAATTGCCTACTGCATGTACTATTCTTGAAGTTATTGTTATGGAATTTCTTCAATAACATTCTATATCATTTCATCCCTGGATGATCAACTGCTTTGATATAAAATGTTCCCTACTGATTAGGCAATGAAAAGGCTTTCATTACCAGAGGTAGTAAGGCAATTACTGATTCACTGAATGGATACATTCTATTTTTAGAAATATGCGAGGAAATATGAAAGTGTCCCACCCCAGTAATTTATAATTGGTTGCAAGAGATTGCTGACTAACAGACTACACGTGCAGAATAACTGTAATTTGTAAATAGAGATGAGATAGAAAGACTTTCATCTTCTGGGTTTCCATTAGCAAATCAACACAGTCTGTTTAATAGATGTTTTCTCTTTGGTACAACATAGTTAGATTGTAATGGACTTAAAACACATTCCTAAATTGCAAAGCTCATATATGCCCTGTAATACTCTATAGTTGATAACCTAATTTAAAAAAAAAATTTAAAGTGTATAATAATGAACGTTCTGGTCTGTTAAATATACCATTGAAAGAGTTTTGTTTTACAGTATATGTTTGATAAAATACCTGTTGATCATGTCAAAAATTTAGAGCTGTCTTGTGTACACTTCTTTTGTTATTTTAAAGCAAAACTTCAGCCAAAAAAATGACTTCCTACTTCATGGCTCATCCCACTTCCCTCTCCCACAACTGGGTAAACATTCAGAGTTATTAAAAACGCTTTGACCCTTTTAGTGCTGCATGACAGCCCTTCCTTGTTTCTCGCCCAGGCAAGAATGCCATTGTACCCTCGCTGCCTCCTGAAATGTCCATGTCAGTCATCCCAGAAAGCAGTTTTACTGTCGGGGGAATACATGTTGTGGGATTTCATGCATGTGCAGGCTTGCCACGGGTTTTTGGGAACCATCCAAGTCCAAGTCCACAGATATCAACAGCGTTTACGCACATGGATGTACTGGTGTTAATAAGCCCTTATGAAGTATCCACTGCCACAAAGAATAATACAACTTACTAATAAATCTGTTAAAGCTGCTGGTGTTTAAGCCAATTTCTACAAACTATAGAATGAAGCGTACCATAAAAAGGTTCAGAGCCCTGAAGCATATCAGTGATGTGAGGTAGTACAAATTGAAAACTGCTGCAGCTCAATGCTTCTGCTTCATGTATTGGCCCACAGAGATTGCTTTATCTCTGGATATGGACTCTTACATAGTTACATACAGTTACATAGTTAGTCTGGTTGAAAAAAGACACAAGTCCATCTTGTTCAACCAATAAAAGGGAAAACATTTTTACTATATACAAACATTCCTATATCCACAGTTGATCCAGAGGAAGGCAAAAAAAACCTAGCAAAGTATGATCCAATTTTCTCCAGCAGGGGAAAAATTCCTTACGGATTCTCCAAGAGGCAATCGGATGTTCCCTGGATCAACTTTACCTATAAATATTAGTATCCATTTATATTATGTACATTTAGAAAATAATCCAGGCCTTTTTGCTTTCAATCTTTTTATTAATAAAGAGAAAAATTGTTGTACAATCATGTGAGATATACACCGATAGTTACATATCATTGTACAAACATTAGGAATGCAGTATAACCGTATGTAGTAACCATAATTTGTTGCATCTAAAATAGATATTAGAGAGTTTATAACTGTTGTATTACATGAATACTAAAACATCGAAAACATCAGGTCTAGCACTAAGTCTCGCGGCAAGAGTCTTCATATGGCGGACCCTGAGTACGTGGTGCAATGGATAAGCCCCCCAGCGCAAGGACGCCCCCCCATCCAACAACTGGGGAGGGGGAACCCCCGGCCCGAGCCAAACATCACAACCACAAGAGTCAGCACCAGGGAGACCGTATAAATCGACCCGTTAACAATGAACATGTCTCCTATCTAATATCAAGGCTATCAGTTATTGCCCCAAGGGCAATTGATACCCAGATAGGTTTGTAACAATAAAAGAAAAAGACCCAAAACAAGCGGGAGAAGAGAAGGAGAAGAGAGAAAAAGGGAGAAAAGAGAAAAGGAAGGAATAAGAAGAAAAGTAGAGGTCAGCCAGTGTTAGAGGAGTCTGTTGAAACATAATGCAACCAAGGAGCCCAAATTTTATCAAATTTCTTGCTGGTGTTGTGGAGTGTGTGGGTAGGTTTGTCGTTGACCATAATCCAGTTCAATTTATGTTTTATAAATTCAAGTGGAATCACCGACTGCTTCCAGTGTCTGGCCACCGCTATTCTAGCTGCTAATATAATATATGTTATGAGTTTCAAGGATTTCTTGGGTACATCTTCAGGGAATTTATGGAACAATGCCACTTCTGGGGCCCTACGTAAACTTACTCCTGTCAGAGTTTATCAAATTAAATACCCTTATCCAAAATCTGCTCACTTTGGGGCATTGCCACCAAATATGGTACATAGTGCCCAGTTGGCCACATTGTCTAAAGAAAGTGGGAGACGCGGACGGATGCATTTTTGCAATTCTAGTGGGGACTAGGTACCATCGCAAGAGAGTTTTGTAGATTGCTTCTATTAAAGTCGTGTTAATTGAGATCTTAGACATCTTAGATGCAAGTTCTTGCCAGTCTGAAAGCTCAAAGGTGGTCCCCAAGTTTCTCTCCCATTGGTCCATGTAAGGGAGCTTAGATAGTGGTTCCATCCTGGCCGCGTACACTACAGATAAATCGTCCCTGTCCACCTCCGCCCACCCGACAAGATATTTTGAAATTAGTAAGAGTGTTTGGTTCGTTTAAATTATTAAGCTTTGAATTAATAAAGGAGATCAGCTGGTTGTGCCTGAATAATTCCGTAGAGGGCATTTCCAACGTTTCAGTAAAGTATTTGAGAGAATAGAGTCTATGTCCATTTAAGTAGTCCCCTATCCTAAGCAACCCTTTATTAAGCCACCAATGGAATAAGCCCGGGGCCAAGCCAGGTGAAAATTTGGGATTGCAGAACACAGGAGCTAGAGGGACGTGAGGGGACGCTACCCCGGCACGTCGCCGCACCCCGTCCCACACCGCCAGTGAGTGGGACAAGGTGGGGCAAAGCATCAGGGGCCGAAGCCTACCAGGAATCCACATAAGGGAGCCGAAAGAAACGGGGTGGCAGGACAAAGCTTCCAGAGACACCCATAAAGGCGGAGGATCCCCAGCTGTGGTGTGGGAAAGTTGTGTTACTTGGGCCGCTTGATAGTAAGCCTGCAGATTGGGAAGTCCTAGTCTCGGAGTGTAGAAGGTCTTTTTATTCATTCTGGGCTTCTTATTATTCTATACAAATCAAAGGACCTCTGATTGCAGTTGTTGTAATTCTCTCCTCGAGATTGCTATTGGTAGGGCCCTAAAAAAGTATAGTAGTCTAGGTAAGAACATCATCTTGATAGAATTAATTCTACCAAACCAGGATAGTTGGAAATTAGACCAGCGGGATAGGTCCATTTTCAACTGTTTAAAAAGTGGGGGGTAGTTAGCACGGTAAAGGTCTGAGATTGAGGGAGTCAGCTGGACACCTAAGTAGGTTAGGGACCTAGAGGCCCATTGGAATTTGAACTTTTCCTTCAAACTTAGTAGTACAGCGGAAGGAATATTTACGTTAAGAGCTACTGTTTTTTGAGTATTCAAAGATAGTCCCGAAGCCTGGGAAAAGTGGTGAAGACGTTTTAATAGGTTCGGCAAGTGGTAAGTGATTTGGTGATATGCATAAGCACGTCGTCTGCGAATAGAAAGCATTTGTGCTCTTGCGGTCCATAACGCATTCCATGGATATGGGTATGTGATCTAATCGCCACAGCCAAGGGCTCGATTGCTATCGCAATAAGAGGGGTGATAGCGGGCAGCCCTGCCGTGTCCCTCTCCTTATTGGGAATTCTCTTGATTTAAATCCTCGAATAATCACCTGGGCCGATGGGGTATTATAAAGAGTTTTAACTAAAGTTAGGAAGGTGGTGCCAAACCCAAATTTCTCTAACGTTTCAAATAAATAATCCCAATGTAGGCTGTCGAAGGCCTTATGTAGGTCTAGAGAGAGCAACAACAGTTCTCTTTTTGTGGCATTATCAGTGGTGTCCCAGTTAGTCTTTGTCACCGAGATTAAGGAGATTGCTCTTCGAATTTGGTCGACCGTTTGTCTTTGAGTAATAAAACCTGATTGGCCCCTATGAATATATTGTGAAAGGAAAGTATTGAGACGCGTGGCCAATAATTTCGTTAAGATTTTTAGATCGCAATTTATTAAGGAAATGGGGCGATAATTTAGTATGTCCGAGGGTTCCTTGTGTGGTTTAGGTATAACACTAATAAAGGCCTTTTTTTTTTATCAGGAGGGACCGACCCTCCTTCCCACAAATAATTAAAGTATAGTGTCATATGGGGTATCAATTGATCCATACATTTTTTGTAATAAAGATTAGGGAGGTCATCTGGGCCCGGGGATTTATGTAGAGAAAGTGTCTTAATGACTGAAAATATTTCTTCGGTTGTGATAGGTTGGTCCATCAGATCGCTATGAGCCTTCATTATGGACGGCAAGGATAGATTAGTCAAAAAGTCAGAGATAGTCGACGGTGTCTGAGAGCTAGTCGGGTTATATTAGGTAGCATAGAAATTTTGAAATTCTTCAAGGATTTTATGGGGGTGTTGGGAAAGGACCCCATTTGACTGTCTAGTTTTCGGAAGAGCCGTGTGCGTGTGTTTGGGGGTGAGTTTCCTTGCTAACAATGAACCAGGTCTATTGCGCCAAGTAAAGTACCTATGATTGGTCCAGCGTAAGCATTTTTCTGCTTGTGTAGTCAAACATAAATTGAGTTCTGTCCGGACCTGTTCTAGTTTCGCTAGTATGTCAGGATGGGGGGATCTTTTATGTTGTGTAACTAATTGTTCGTATTCCTCAGTCTTGGACCTAATCACATCGGTACGGGCCCTTTTCAGTCTTTAAGCTGTTTGGATTATGAAGCCTCTAACTGAGGCTTTGTGGGCCGCCCAATTAATCGCTGGGTTGGTATCGTTAGCTTTATTAAAGTCGAAGTACGATTTCAAATGATTAAACACGTCTGCGCAATAGGCTTCATTGTCTAGTAACGATTCGTTTAGCCTCCACGAGGGTTTAGTAGCCCTAATCGTTAGGTTGGTGAGTGTGACCATTACAGGGTCATGATCGGACCAAGGCGACGAGTGTATTTTGGCAGAATTAAGCTTGGAAAGCGAGCCAGAGGAGAGAAAGACATGGTCTATACGCGAGTATCCATTGTGAGCTCTAGAGAAGTGTGAGTAGTCTTTGGTAGTAGGGTTGGCTTCCCTCCAAGCGTCGACTAAATCATTACTATATAGAAGTTGGGCAAAGTATCTACTCTGGGAGGAGGGCGTGTGTGAGAGGGGTGGGATTTATCTAAAGTATGGTTTAAGGCCAAATTTGAGTCCCCCGCTAGGATCACATTGCCTTCAAAATCCCCTGATAGGGCGTCCAATAAGGAGGTGAGGAAAGCCACCTGATTGGTGTTGGGAGTATAATAAACTATCAAGGTCGCTAGGTTGTCGCCTAGCTGTCCCTTAACCATTAGATACATCCCTTTCTTGTCTTTCACAACTTTGGTTGCAGAGAATGAGAGGCGTTTAGAGAAACAAAGCGCTACCCCTCGCTTTTTCTCTCTTGCATTAGCAAAAAAGCAAGTAGGATAGTCCTTGTGAATATATCGGGGATTGAAGGAGGAGGAAAAATGTGTCTCCTGAAGGGCCACAATATCTGCTCTTAAAGATTTATAGTAAGAAAAAATTTTTATGCGTTTAATAGGGGACCCTAGGCCTTGCACGTTATGGGACAGCAGTCGGATATTATCGTTAACATTTGCGATACTGGACATAGTAAGGACAAGCATAATAATACCAATTAGAACTCACCCACACACATTGTTCCCTGGAAACCCTGAAAGGTTTATGATTATGAAAGGTAAAAATACTTGAACGGAGGAATGTCCAGATATAGACAGTCCTTGCATTCTGCACTATATCACTTAGGATTGTTAATCTGTAGATACAAAAAATATCAAGGAAGTCACGTAGTCCAGACCCAAGTTCTGGAAGCGTGGGAGTCTCTTGTGGTGTCAAACACCAAAGAGAGTCTCACAAAGTGGGAGAGTACATAGTCACCCCACAGCACCGAATATAAACAATAGAATTGCTTTCTCGGGTAGTGTAAAATGAAACATATATTTTTTGTTAATGAAAAAACGGGACATCAGAACTGAATCCATATACCCCCACCCACCTCCCCCCCCTCCCCAGTGGTATAGAATCAAACCACAGAAGTAAGGAAAAACATCACTCTTGTTATGTCTATCAAAAAGCCGTTAAGTTTTCTTGAAGTATGTCACAGATGGTGACTAATGTCCCGCATTGGGACCGCAGAGAAGTCACCACCATTAGTGGATCGCTCGCCCCCAAATAGAAATATAACCAGAACAGAAAAAGGGCTAAGGGGGGGCCCGGTAGAGATTGTCAAAAAAGTCTTCAAGTGGCCTTGCGTGGGTGTTAGATTTCCCTGAAGATTGTGATGACCAGAGTGGGGAGAGTGGAGGAGGCAGAAGGCCCCGGGACCGTTGCGGGCTTCGAGAGATAAATCCAAGCTTCAGTAGAATCTTCTCACCATCTTGGAAATTGGAGAACGAATAAGGTTTGTTATCATGAGTGAACTGCAAGCGAAACGGATAATTCCATCGTTAGCGAATATTGCACTCAATAAGAGGTGATAGTAGAGAGATTTGAAGTTTATGACCCTCAATCTCCAAGTCAGGATGTTCCCTGGCATATCGCATAACCGCTTCCTTGACTTGAAAAAAGTGAGGTTTCACTATAACATCACGCTGTGGGCCTTCTGGTTTCAGGGGTGTTAAAGCCCTGTGAATGCGGTCAATATCCAAATGCACTTCGTCAATATCAGGTACCGCCAATTGCAATAAAGAGATCCAAAACTATGGAATTGTAGTCTGACTGATTCGGGTAATCCGCGGATACGAAAGTTATAACGTCTCGCACGGTTTTCTAAATCGTCAATTTTTGCATAAGCTTCTTCCAGACGATCATGTAATTCAGTGATAATGTTAGAATTTTGGGTAACTCTGTGAATTGTGTCATCCACCTTAGTTTCAATGGTGACTAATCGGCACCCAAGGTCCAAAAAATCCTGTTTCAGATCTGCAGTGATTTTTGTGGTAGCTTTCCCCAGCTCCCTTTTTAGCATGTCAGCGAAGCGGGCTATGAGTATGGTGTCAGGGGAATAAGGGAGAGGTGCTGGTAATGGAGGAGATGCTGTTTCCTCATTGTCAAGCTCTGTGTCCTGCTCAGTTTGCTGGCTGAGAAATATGTCTGCTAGCTCTCTGTCCATAGATGATGAGGCCTGGGAACCCTGGCTGGGGGATATTGTGGAGGCCTAAGAGCGTGGTGTCCCCGGACTAGGGATGCCCGTATGTGGTTGTGCTGGCTCACCTTACCGACCTGTAGCCGTGGGAGCGGTCGTTTTAGGTGTTTTGAGCACCACTGTTCTGTCCGTTCCCTTCTTGCCACTGAGCTGCTGTCCTTTCACTGCCTGCTTCATGCTGGACGCCATCTTGGGCGGTCTCCCGGCTCTACGAGGCAGGAGGGCTGCTCCGCTGCTTTGCTTCCCTGCGGATCGGGTGATCATGGGCCAGCGCCCAGGCATGTCCCCTCACTGGTCCGGTTCCGTAGGGGGGTCTGGTGGACCGAAAAAGCTGCTAAATGTAGCTAAATGTGCTGGAGGTGCGTGGAGCTGTTCACTCCTGCATCCTATCCCGCTGTCCGTGCATGCACTTAATCAATCCAGGCCTTTTTGAAGCAATCTACTGAGCTGGACAGAACCAACTCTTGAGGGAGTCTATTCCACATTTTCACAGCTCTTACTGTGAAGGAACCTTTCTGTATTTGGAGATTAAATCTCTTTTCCTCCAGACATAAAGAGTGCCCTTGTCCTTGACCTTAAAGTGAATAAGTAAACACCAAGTTCACTATATGAACCACTTATGTATTTATAAAGGGAGAGAGAGAATAAATTCAGTTCTTCTAATCTTTCCCCATAGCTGAGCTCCTCCATGCCTATTATCAGTTTGGTTACCCTTCTCTGCACATTCTTCAGTTCCCAAATATCATTTTTGTGAATTGGTGACCAAAACTGAACTGCATATTCCAGATGAGGACTTACTAATGATTTGTACAGGGGCAAAATGATATCTCTCTCTCTGGAGTCTATACCTCTCTTAATACAAGAAAGGATTTTGCTCACTTTGGAAACTGCTGCTTGGCATTGCATGTGATTATTAAGCCTATAATCTACCAGAACACCCAGATCCTTCTCCACCATTGATTCTCCCAGTTTTACTTCCCCTAGTATGTATGATGCATGCATATTCTTAGCCCCCAAGTGCATAACTTTACATTTATCAACATTAACCGGTCCCCGACTGGCTCGCATACATTTACTGCTGCAGAGTGGCAGCGTAGCGTAGTTTAGAAATGGCGATTCGTGCAAGCGTGGCTAGTGGGCGGGAGCGCGCCACCGGTGGCATGCTCTTGTGCCCGCCACATGCTCCCTGAGTGTAGCGGTGGGTCAGGCGGACTTAATGCCCGTCGGCGACTCACAATCTCCTGGTACAGAAGCAAAGAGGGGATCCGCCGATGTAAATACGCCAGTTCCTCGCTCTGTCAGGCGGCATGATCCCAGTCATCTGGATAAGGTAGATCTGTCATGCCCCTGAGAGCCCAGCCCCTACACAGTTAGAACACGCCTAGGGAACACAGTTAACCCCCTGATCCCTGCCAGGGACATTTACACAGTAATCAGTAGTTATTTTTAGATCTGATCGCTGTATAAATGTCAATGGTCCCAAAAAAGTGTCAAAAATGTCCGACATGCACCCGCGATATCACAGCCCCACTAAAATCACAGATCGCCACCATTACTAGTGAAAAAAAAATGTAAAAATGACACAAACTAATTCTCATAGTTTGTAAACATGGCAACTTTTGCGCAAACCAATTAATACATGCATATTGCAATTTTTTTTTACCAAAAATATGTAGAAGAATATATATCGGTCTAACTGTAGAATAAATTTGTTTATTTATATATTTTTTTTGGACATGTATTATAGCAAAAAGTAAAAAAAAAATATCTCTCTTTACTCTTCCGTTCACTGACAGACGCAGCCTTCTTATGCCACGTGGGGTTATGCTCATATCACTAGGAGTAGACTAGGCAAAAACAAACAAAAGCATAGGCTGGCCCCTCCCAGGGGGCCGTCCTCACCTTAGCATATAATCCCCCTGCTCTGCATAGCACACCAGTTTTTAATTGCCTAGTGCAAGGAGTAGACCTGGTTCCCTATGGGATCGGCGGTCTCCTGAAGAGTTTTTCTGATGAAGACTGCTATCAAGAAGCAGGCTGGTGGTATAGAGGATATCTCGAATCCAAAACTTTCCCCAGGCCGGCCGACACTATGTGAGCTACCCTTAGCGGAGGCCCGCCGCATAGCGCCCGTTCCGTGCGGGCGGCCAGTCACTAAAACCCACTAGAGCCCAGTGACTGGTTCGCCTGTCCAGAGGGCTGGCCAGCAGCATGCCTCTCTATGGGGAGGTAAGTCTGCTCCGGGTGGCTACCCGCTGCACCCGTCGGATTGGTGAGTGGACCCCTCTTCCGCCCTAGGGGCGCGGAGAGTGGGCACCTGGGCAGCTTCTGTGGTAGCCGGCCGGTGGGGGTCTGTTAGGGGGACACACTGGGTGGTACCCCTTTGAGGATGATCCCCCCCTTCCCCCCACTCCCCCTCCCCCCGCACTACCACACCTTGCACTGACCGTTCGGAGCATTGCGTTAAGCGGTTCGCCGCCATTAGGTGTGGATCACAGTGCCTTGCACTGACCGTTCGGAGCACTGCATTAAGCGGTTCACTGCCATTCAGTGGATCACCGCTCGTTCGCCGCCGACCGCGCCATTTTCCTATAAAGCTCTGCTTGTGTTAAATGGCAGCATCCATTGTTTGGTAACCATGTGATTTTCAGCCTGTCCTCTGGTGGCCCCCAGTGGTCGTTTTTGGTACTAACCACGTGTCATAGGAAGTGTTTTAAAAACGGAAGTGATACTTCCGGTTTCACTTGGACAACGTGGCTGATGCTCAGTGATGCAGGCTCTTGAAGTGCAGTGGGTTGTTTGGCATTGCTCATTCCGGTCACAGTGCTGAGGCATGTAAAACAGCAAGTATAGCTGGCTCTCCCTGGGTCCTGGTAGCGGTGGGTGCAATCCTCCCGGGTCTCCCTGGCTGATTGGTGGGGTAGAGGTGGTGGTCACACAGTGGGGGTGCCAGAAGGCTGGGATGTCAGAGGCCGGCAATGCTATGGCAGGGGTACCTGCGGATCAACAATCCACTCCAGGAACCTTGGTGTCCTTGGAACAGCTGAGGGCGGTATTTGGGGAATTCTTTCCCTGGGCGGGGGACCCGGTTCTGGGGGGCCCCAAGAAACGCCCACCCCCCCAGTCCTCAGGGGAGGATTCGGATCCAGAAAGCACCTCGGTAGTCACACCTGGGGTCCTATCAGAGGGTGAACTGCCCTCAGACGGCGAAGGTGATCAGGAGGCTCCTTTTTCGTGTGATAAGGCGATAGTGGCCACTCTGATCACTGATATCCACGACTCCATGCGGCTTGACCAAGCAGGGGAGTCGCATGAGTCCACATATGTTGTGGACCACTTAAACCCCCTAGGTCCCCTAGGGCTTACCCGTATGATCAGGTGTTTGAACAGGCGGTGTTCAAGGAATGGCTATGGCCACCAAATTCCTTTGCTTTTCCTAAGAGCTTTGCTGTTCACTACCCCTTTGAGGAGAGCTTTACTAAGAGATGGGCATCCCCAACGGTGGACCCCCCAGTGGCACGTCTGAATAAGACAACGACCATTCCCTTGGAGGGGTCGCCGTCTTTTAGGGAGGCGGCCGATCGCCGCACGGAGGCAGTGTCTAAGGCACTGTTCTTGTTGGCTGGGTCAGCCATGCGGCCGGCGCTAGCGACTGCGATGGCGGCACAATCTCTTCACAAGCACGCTGCCACACTGCACACTGGTTTAACTTGTGAGTGTGCACAGGCTGAAGTGCAGCGGGTGCAACATTTGGAAGAGGGTCTCCGCTACATTTGCCATGCTGCCTTGGACCTTCTTCCCATATTGTCTAAAATGTCTGTTTTTACAATTGTTATCAGGCGGGTGCTGTGGCTCCGCTCTTGGTCGGGTGACCAGGCTTCAAAGAAAGCTCTTGCAGATCTTCCCTTTCAGGGAGGGCGTCTGTTTGGCCCACAGTCGGGAGGGAAGAGTACTTTCCTTCCAGAGCCGAAGCGGCGGGATTTTCGCTGTAGGCAGGGCCCTGTTTCTTCAGGTCAGAAGAAGTTTTTTCGGACACCCGGCTCAGCGGATAAGGGCTTCAAGTCCGGCAGGGCTGCCGCTGGGCACAGTAAAAAGCCTTGGCAGCATAAGTCAGAAAAAGCGAAGGATAAATCAACCTCCGCATGATGGGTTGCCCCCGCCCGACTCACGGGTGGGGGCCGTTGCTGGGATTCGCAGACAGATGGACTGCCCGCATCACCGATTGGTGGGTACTGGAGGTGGTGTCCTCCAGGTACAGGATAGAATTCATCTCTCTGCCCCCAGAAAGGTTCTTCCTTTCAAACTTGAGACTCCCTCAGGGGCGTCGGGAGACGCTTCTAGGCGCTGTTCGGGCGCTTGTCGAACAGGGAGTGATTGTACCGGTACCCATGGGGGAAAGACTTCATGGGTTTTACTCAAACCTCTTTGTGGTGCCCAAAAAGGGCGGTGTCAGGCCAGTTCTGGACCTGAAGGCATTAAACCGCTTCGTAAAGACAAAGAGATTCAGGATGGAGTCTGCTCGGTCATGGCCGCCCTGCACCAAGGGGAATTCATGGCGTCCCTGGATATCAGGGACGCGTATCTCCATGTGCCAATTTGTCACAGTCACCAGCGTTTTCTACGCTTCGCAGTGGGGGACCTGCATTACCAGTTTGTGGCACTTCCCTTCGGGTTGGCTTCATCGCCCCGAGTGTTCACCAAGGTGGTGGCCCCTATGCTGGCGCTGCTGAGACAGAGAGGTATTGCGGTAGTAGCATACCTCGACGATTTACTCCTGAGAGCAGAGTCTGCTGCAGCTCTGGAGGAGAACGTGACAATTACGGTGTCCATGTTAGAGGAGTTCGGTTGGCTAATCAACCTGCAGAAGTCATCATTGACTCCATCCTGCCGGCTGGAAAACCTGGGTCGGATTCTGGACACGGTGCAGGCAAGGGTGTTTTTACCACCAAGCAAGCTCCTGACACTTCAGGCAGCAGTGCGAACCCTGTTATCACGCCAGTGGTCCTCCTTATGGTTCTGTATGCGAGTGTTGGGGCTCATGGTGTCGACTTTCGAAGCGATACCTTACACCGAGAGTCACACTCAGCTCTTGCAGAAAGCGATTTTGTCGCAATGGGACAAATCTCCTCTATCCCTAGACAGACTGATCAGGTTGGATCATCAGTCCCGAGGATCCTTGATTTGGTGGATTCAGGCTCCGGCCCTAAAGACTTAGGTGGTTTAGTTCCTAGGAGCCCTGACTACTAGGTTGGACTAGTCAGACAGATCCCTATCTCCTCTAAACAGGGTAACGCTGTTTTAGCGAAAGACGTTCTCGACTCACACTGAGAGCCACATTCCATAGCGAAGCTTTCAGCTGTGGTACTCGGGGTTGTGAGCGTATGTCTTGGTATTCCTCCTGGTGACCGCACTATTGTCCCAAGCGTGACGACGGACTTCACAGTCCTCGAACGAACCACCATTTTTGTGGGAACGGACGTGGCACAGGTCTTAGGCTGGGTCCAAAAGGTCGGCCGTCCTACCTCAGTTACTACTGAAGACGTCCAACTAATCGGTTGGCTTGAGGAGATTGTACCT
>BLSH010553631.1:61179-75014 GCA_018402905.1 Glandirana rugosa | reverse complement strand
ACCAGGGCAGTTAGTACTTCCTGGGCGTTTAGACACCAAGCCTCTGTGTCTCAGGTGTGCAAATCGGCTATTTGGGCCTCAGTGTACACGTTTACTAAGTTTTACAAAATTGATGTTTCAGCATCTTCGGATGCTGCTTTTGGCCGTAAAGTATTACAAGCGGCAGTATAGGCGCCATTAGCGCCGCCTGAGACGGCTTTTTCTGTTGGGTACAGTTGTTATAGTTTGCCCACCTCTCTTGATTGGCACAGCTTTGGGACATCCCCACGTGTCATAAGAAGGCTGCGTCTGTCAGTGAACGGAAGAGTAAAAGGGATTTTATTATAACTTACCGTAAAATCCTTTTTCTCTGAGTTCATTGACAGACGCAGCACCCACCCCTCTGCGTTGAGTTTGTACGGCTTGTTACGAACTGGTGTGCTATGCAGAGCAGGGGGATTATATGCTAAGGTGAGGACGGCCCCCTGGGATGTTTTTGTTTGTTTTTGCCTAGTCTACTCCTAGTGATATGAGCATAACCCCACGTGTCATAAGAAGGCTGCGTCTGTCAGTGAACTCAGAGAAAAGGACTTTACGGTAAGTTATAATAAAATCCCTTTTTTTTTGTTTATAGCACAGAGGGGATCAAATACCACCAAAAGAAAGCTCTATTTGTGGGAAAAAAATGTAAATTTTGTTTGGGTACATCATCGCATCACAGTTGTCGGTTAAAGCGACGCAGTGCCAAATTGCAAAAAGTGCTCTGGTCAGGAAGGGGGAAAGTCCTTCTGGGGCTGAAGTGGTTAAACCTCATTTGCCACATAGTTGCCCAATTAACCAGTGTATTGAGGTTGGCTTGTAAGTTGGAGATGTCCTGTAAGGATGTTATTCCACTGCTTGTTTGGTGCCATCTGCAAAGACTGAATGGTAATTTTAATCCCTGAACCTATATAATTTATAAATATATTAAAAAGGAAGGGTTCCAATATTGAACTTTGGGGTACACCACTAACAACCCTAGCCCATTCAGAGTATGAATCATTAACCACAACTCGCTGAATACGGTTTTTAGCCAGTATTCTATCCATTTACAAACTGATTTTTCCAAGCCTTGTAGACTTTACCTTACACATTAGCTGTGTGTGGGGAACCTTGTCAAACGCTTTTGCAAAATCCAAGTATACTACATTCACAGCCACTCCTCTGTCCAAGGTTTTACTTAGTTCTTCATAAAAAGAGATCAGATTTGTCTGACAACTTCTGTTTTTCATGAATCCATGCTGTCTTGTTGCTTAAAATATTTTTTCCAGCAAAAACTCATCTATGTGGTCTTTTATTAAAGCAGAACTCTGGGATCATCAAAAAAAATTCCCTATTAGTACACCCCCCTACATAAAACACTAAACAGTTATTACATTTGTGAAATGCCTTACTATTGAAGAGAAAAGTCTAATAGAATTTTCAAGAGGTCCTCTCTGTAATTCAAAAAATGCAGCATCTATTCTGCCAAGGCAGAGTTGTTACAACAGGGATTACATCATATCCTCTCCCCTCTCTACACTATAATCAAACTACACTTCCCATCATGCTTTGAGAATTCCATTGAATGTGGGAGGGTACACTAGGCCTGTACATCTTAAATGTGAAACAGCCCACTTCAACATAAATCATTCCCCCTCTTTCTGCAGTCAGTCAGGCACACTACTCAGTAACACACAGCAGGATAGGTAGGTTACAGCCTTATAAATGCAAAGCATGTTTGTGCTCTCCCCCTCCAGTCACAACAGCAGATAAGCATATTGCCCTTACTTGCTTAATGTAATCATTAACAAACTGTAGATAGATGGCCATAATTACATATATTCTGCCCACTGTACTCTGCTGTAATTCAGTATTAGAAATATTCCTCCTCCTCCTGCTGTAGTTGTGATATCTTTCTAACAGCAATCAGTGCTTGTATGGTGTATATGAGCACATCCATAGCCACAACACAGAAATTAAAGAGCTGAGACATACTGCTTTACATCAACATGTGGCACAAGTAAATGTCGACATGAGAAAAAAAACAAAAAAGTGCAGCTCTTATTTATTAATCAATAACACAATAATGGTGGAAGCCTCTAATGTATGGAAATCTCAATAAACTTCAATATTACCACAATACCGGTCTCTGTGATATGTAACATCACATATAATATACATCAAACTGAAAATAAGACATACAAAATGACTGCAAACTTTGCAGAGATGGTGGAAACCCCTCCTACAGATATTTAGCAGTGTACAGTGTAAGTAAAGCAGTGGACGGTGTCCACTGCTTGTCATTGTAGCCTATCGGTGTCCATAAGTGTAGGCTAATAAGTGCCCATTAGTGTAGCCCTCATCAGTGCCGTTTATCAGTGTCCATCAGTGCAGTCTTATCAGTGCAGCTTATTAGTGCCCATAAGTGCAGCCTCAATGCCCTTCAGTGCTGCCTTTTCAGTGCCCGTCAGAGCAGCTTTTCAGTGTCCATAAGTGCAGTCTCAGTGCCCATCAGTGCAGAATATCAGTGCAGCCTCATCAGTGCCCATCATTGCAGCCTCATCAGTGCCACCTCAGTGCCCATTAGTGCAGCGTATCAATGCCCATCAGTGCAGCCTCATCAGTGCAGCTTATCAGTGCCCATAAGTGCAGCTTCATTAATGCCTATCAGTGCCACCTCAGTGCCCATCAGGGCAGCCTCTTCAGTGCCCATCAGTGCAGCTTATCAGTGCCCATAAGTGCAGCCTCATCAGTGCCCATCAGTTCAGTTTATCAGTGCAACATATGAGTGTTGCTTATCAGTGCAACATATGAGTGTTGCTTATCAGCGCCGTTTATCAGTGCCCATAAGTGCAGCCTCATCAGTGTCACCTCAATGCGCATCAGTGCAGTTTCTCAGTGCAGCCTCATCAGCGCAGCTTATCAGTGCCTATCAATACAGCTTATCAGTGTCCATAAGTGCATCCTCATCAGTGCCGCCTCAGTGTAGCTTATCTGTGCCCATCAGTGCTGCCTTATCAGTGCAGCCTCATTAGTGCCCATCAGTGCAGCTTCATCTGTGCCCATCAATGCCCCCTTAGTGCAGCCTCATCAGTGCCCATCAGTGCAGCCTTATCAGTACCCCCTCAGTGCAACCTATCTGTGCCCATCAGTGCAGTTGATCTGTGCCCATCAGTGCAGCTTATCAGTGCCACCTATCTGTGCCCATCGGTGCATAGAAGTGCATTAGCAGTTTATCAATGCCCATCAGTGCAGCCTATCTGTGCTCATCAGTGCCTATAAGTGCAGTCTCATCAGTGCCCATCAGTGCATTCTATCTGTGCCCATTAGTGTAACCTCATCAGTGTTCAAATGTGCAGCAGGGATTGTTAGGAGACACCAGACGGATGACAGAGCGAGGATCTCCCACTGTGACAGATCTTGTATGTGAAATGCCGGTTGCCATAAAGTCCCACCTCCTGGACCGGCATTGGACCAGTGTGCTGTCTATCACAAGCAGGTCCAGGAGGTGGGACTTTATGGTGACTGATGTTTCACATACATCATATCTGTCACAGTGGGAGATCCTTGCTCTTTCATCTAGCCTGCCAGTGTCTCCTAACGATTCCTGCTGCACTGACAGATGACGGGTGGGCAGCAGGGGGGGTGATGGGGTGGTGAGTGCTGGCAGGGAGCAGAGGAGGAGGGAGGACACCACCTTCATGGGCAGTACAGACCAGGAGTCTGAGACCCCTCCACCCAATACAGCAAGCAGGGCAGAAGTAAAAGTCCCTGCTTGCTGTAGATAGGACTACAAATTGTAAATGCCAAGACTAGTGGCTGGGAGTACAGGAGGAATAGCAGCCACCGGTCTTAAAAACAGGAAATCAAAGGGCAGTAATGGTTTTACTTCAAAATCAGCAGGCTATTACAGAGGAACTACTAAGCTCAGAAGAAGATAGATGGCATAGTCGGTGAAGGTAGGAGATCAGCAACAAGAACATGGAAAACGTTTTTGCCTGGAGTTCAGCTTGAGGCTGGGTTCACACTGCAGACAGTTGCAGCTGACCGCAGGGGTCCGGTGTGTCCCTGTTCTCCATTTCAGGGATGAATCAGGCCTGAATTTTTGCCTGAATTCGGACCTGAAATGGAGCCAAAGATGCACAGGACCCCTGTGCAATTCGCTCCGCAGCCACTCTGGAGATGTGTGAACCGGCTCCATTGAGAGCTGGTCACAATCTCCTGTCATGTGAATTGGATACGGGAAAATGGGTAAACTAACAGGTCTATAGTTACTTTGTAAAGACTTTGATTCCTTTTTAAATAGAGGCACCACATTTGACCTTACACCAATCTAGTGGTACTATTTCAGCCATTAAAGAGTCCATAAAAATTATGTTCTAAAACTTGGAGAGCAGCCCTCATCCTTGGAAAATGTGTTCTCTTAAAGTAAAGTGTTTTTACCTTTCCGGTATGAGCTTTTTGTTTACAGCTAACAATAAATGAAATCATGAAATTATGTTATGTCACTGCTACCCAGACTTTGGTATTAGGCAAGCTATAGGCTCTATGTAATCTACTTCTGGTAGAGTCTATGTATAACAGGTAATACATTGACTAAAAAGATATATGCACACATATATATATATATATATATATATGGGAAAATTGCTATCCATACTTACCGTAATTTTCCTTTCCTGGATCCTCCTCATGTCAGCCTACAACGGGTCAGCTCCGCCCCTCTGACCCCTACTTAGCACAACCTTCCCTTAGTTTATAAGGGTCACTCTCTACCCTCAGACCACGTTCTAAATGAGAAACCTCATGAAGGCTATCTCTCAGGTTGGGAAAATCATGGCTGACATGAGGAGGATCTAGGAAAGGAAAATTACAGTAAGTATGGATAACAATTTTCCCTATTCCTGGAACCTCCTCTTATCAGCCTACAACGGGATATAATTTAGCAATGACTAATGAAAAAACAAACCGAGACCAAACCAAAAGTCTGTTTGCAAAGTATCAAAATTTTTTTAGCTGCCGCCATGACTGATGACCCAAATGCTTGAAAAGGCAGAAGGGTCACATCTACCCTATAATGGCAGATGAACGTGTTCATTTTTTGTCCAACGTACCGTCTGGCACACTACTTCAGCTGCCACCTTTGCGTATGCTGCCCATAATGCCGCCATACCCCTTGTGGAATGAGCTCTAAATTCCGTAGGTGGAGAGAGACCCTGCATTCTTTATGCTATTTGGATTGTCTTGACTATCCAAGTGGAGAAGATCCTGGGTGGAATGGCACAACCTTCTCGTTTACCGCTTGGGAAGATGAAAACATTTTCCTGTTTCCTTATGGCCTCTGTCCGCTGCATGTATATCAAGAGGGTGCCAACCTTTCTCCATTTGTCATCAATCCCTTGTTCCAGAAAAGCCGAGAGAACGGATTCCCAATTTGAATGGAAAGTTGGGGACACCTTTGGTAAGAAGGTTGGAACTGGTCTTAAGATTATTCTGTCTCGTAGGATTAAACAATAAGGCTATTTCACCAATAAGGTACACAACTCTGAAACCCTCCTGGCAGAGGCAATAGCTGTTAAAAATATTGTTCTTAATGCCAAAAATGAGCATGAGGAAATAGCATCAAAAGGTGGTTCCATTAGGACTTTCAAAATGAGAGTCACATCCCATTTGGGAAAGCAAGTCTTAGTTGGATGTCTAATCTTCAATGCTGCCTTCAAGAAGCAGATGACTAGGGGGTGAAAAGCCCACTTATGATTGGACATAGCCAAGATGGCTGAAACTGGGACTCTCAAAGAGTTATACGCTAAGCCGCTCTCAAGACCGGACAAACATACAAACACTCTGGTGCCTATAAAGTACACTGAGTGGCTCCATAGGATTGATAGGCACCAGAGTGTTTGTGTGTTTGTTCTGTAAAATACATGGATTGGACCAACTTGGATATACATCTATCCATTCCTCCAAACTCTTTGTTTTTCTCAAGACCGGACTGGAGAAAATCCAGGACATTGGATACTGATGGAGTTAAAGGGTTCCATCTCTTTTCTTTTGCCATCTGTAGGAACACTTTCCATATTCTGTGGTAAGTGCCATTATTTGACACCTTCCTGGCTTGTAATAATGTCCCAACCACACTCTCTGATAAATTTAGGCTTTTCAATGACCCCCTCTCAACTTCCATGTTGCTAACCTCAATCTGTTGGGGTTTGGGTGGGACTCTCCTCTTTGAAGTAGAAGATCCTGACTCGCTGGAAGGAGAACCAGCTGTCCCCCCCCCCCCGTGTTTCATGCTAACGTGAACCAAGGCCTGAAAGGCAGAATTGCTATGGCTAACACATTCTCCCTCCGGATTTTCAGTAGCACTTTCAGTATTAACGGAAGAGGTGGGAAGAAATATACTCGATCGAAGAACCACAGTCTGACTTGAGCATCCTGGGCCAAGGCCTTTGGGTCCCGGATTCAGGAGTAGTAAAGCGGAAGCTGGGCATTCTCATTCAACGCCATCAAGTCTACTGATGGAATCCCCCACATTTGAAAGATCTTTTGTAGATATAGCAGATTGAGCTTCCACTCCTTGTGATTGATAAAATTCCAACTGAACTGGTCCACCCATGCATTGTCTGTCCTGGGAGATACATAGTGAGTGACGACACATTCTTCTCTGCCCACCAGAATATCTGGCAGGAGATTTTCAGTTGAGGGAGACTCTTGGTTCCTCCCTAGTGCATCAGATAGGCTACTGTCATCAGATTCTCACTGCCCGGCCTCGCAAGAGAGGCTGAAAGGTCAAGAGGACACGTTGGACCACCTCTAGTTCCAGAGCGTTTGAACTTCGAGACCACGTTCTCTTCCACCTGCCTTGAGCTTGATGGCCCAAACAATGCACTCCCCAGCCTAGGAGGCTGGCATTGGTCGTAACCACCTCCGGATCTGGAAAGGATAGTGGTACCCCCCTGCTCAGGTTTTGCCTGTTCATCCACCAGGCTAAGGATTGCACCACTATAAAGTTTATCGCAATTTTTTGCATCAAGGACTGATGGTCCCACTGGCGAAGGAAACTGTACTGAAACATCCTCCATCTGGCCCACGGAACTACTGGAATTGTTGATGAGAGAAGGCCTACAAACCGTATACATTCTCTTGCTCAGAGAGCCGATACAGACATTACTGCCCTCATCCTGTTCTGAATCTGACGAACCTTCCATTGGGGTAGGCACACTTTGCCTAACACAGTGACGAACTGTACGCCCAAATATTCCAATATTGTGTCGGGTGGGACTGCCTCTTTTGCAGGTTGACTACCCAACCAAAGCACCCGAGAGTTTTGCACGCCTGTGCTACGTGAATTTCTAGAAAGTCTCTTGATTGGGCTAGCAGAAGAACGTCATCTATATAGTGATAAATCTGTATGACTCTTAGCCTGAGCATCGCTATGGATGCAGATAGCAGTTTTGAAAAAGTTTGAGTGGCGAAACACAGCCCAAGTGGAAGGCAACAGAACTGGTAAAGAGCCCCTCCTCCAGCAAATCTTAGAAACCGATGGTGTATTGGACCCACTGGGGCATGAAGGTAGGCGTGAGCCAGATCGATAGAGGCCATCCAATCCCACTCTTTCACCACTGATATGATTGTTTCCAGAGATTCCATTTTGAAGTGAGGGGCTTTCATTAAAGAACTCAGGTATTTATTTTTAACTGGTCTGTAGGTTCCGGATGATTTTGTTACCAGAAACAGAGGAGAATAGACCCCTTCTCTGCACTCTGACCTTGGAACTGGGCAAATGGCTTGGATCTCTAACAATTCCTCTATATAAGTTTGCAAACACCTCCGTTTCCGGGCACACCTTGGCACTTATGTTTTTATAAAAGCAGACTGCCGTGGTCTTTTGCTGAACTCCTCTCTTTACCACATCCAAGATCCACAAATCCTTTACTTCTGCCACCCAGGCCCCGCAGAAAGGAGCTAATCTTGCTCTTACCTGTGGTGCCTGGGCGGAGACACCTTCAGAAGGTCTAGTCGGCCTGTTTGGACACCTGACCATACTTAATCTTGCTTGCCTTTGAGAAACATGAATTGTTTGCCCTCTATTGTCAAAAAAAAAAAAAAAGGCCCTCCTGGCCTGTAAGCACTAGCGTCTTTAAATCCCTCCGTTGATCTTCTGAATGAGTGAAAGGGTTGACGCTGTCTCCTCTTCTCCTGGGGAATCAGGCCCGATTTCCCCCGGGAAACCCTTTGAATGGCAGACTCCAAGGACTTTCCAAATAAAAGCTTTCCATCATAGGGGACGGAGCACAAACTATGCTTTGATGCGTTGTCTGCTTGCCAATGTTTCAGCCACAAAGCCCTGCGTAACCACATGGCACATTAGTTTAGCAGTTTATTGGACTTGGTCAATTGTGGCTTTTGCTGAAAAATCCACTGCCAGCTTGATGAATCATAGAAGAGAAGGATCCCCCTTCCTCTCCCCTCCCCCGAACTTCGGGACCCACAATCCAAGATCCATACTTTAAGGGCTGCTGCCAAGGAAGTCAAAGCTATTGCTGGCCTGCACGCTGTTCCCGCCACTGTGTACATCCTTTTTAAGTCTGTGTCCAATCTTCTGTCCATCGGATCTTTAAAAGAAATTCAGTCTTCTAGAGGAGGTGTTATGTGGCGGGCTAATCTTTGTAAGGAAGCGTCTACTTTCGACAGGTTGTCCCACAGAGCCGCATCTGTATTGTTAAAAGGATACAATTTTGAAGCTCTGTTATGGATGATGACTTTCCTATTGCTCATTCTTCTTCAAGAATCTCCAGAATCTCAAAGATTAGTGGAAACAAGGGTATGGACTTCTCAAGGTCTGAGTAATACCTTCTTTGTTTTTTAGGGGGAGATTTAACCGCCTCTACCAAGATGGGGACTAAGGAAAAGTCAAATATATGGTTACGCTGACTATCTTCCGATGAGTCGTTATCACCACTGTAACCAAAACCTTCTTCCTCTGGAGCCTCTGCTTCCAAATGTAGTGCTTCACTTTTTGAGCGTCTGCTACTGAATCTCTAATGGCCTCCTTTAGGCAAGATCCGCATAACTGCTTCCCAGATAATGCTGGATTTGAACATTCCCAACAGGTAACCTCCTTCGCTCATTCCTCCTCTGAGGAATAGGAGATTAGTCTTCTGCTGTAAGGCTTTCTAGCATCTTTTGTTTTGGGCCCGACTGGGGTGTCCCAGATTGGGACTGTTCGACTGCCATGGGCCAGCACTGGGGACACAGACTCAGAACCCTCCCTAATGTGCTTGGTATTCTTGGTAGTTTTGCGGTGCTGTGACCTCCCTCGGGTCAACTGCTTCTTAGAGGTTGATTTTTGAACCTCATCACGTGAACGATTAGTTCACCCTGGGGTCTCAGCTCTTTACCTCTGTACCTTTCCCTTTTTTAAAAAAGGAGGAGACGTTGCTCTCTCTGAGTCAACCTGGGTGTTCCCTAGAAGAGGAGACCATGGACCAATGAGCGAGCAGCATTGCGGCGGCATCCCGGCAACCTCCGAACGCCCGCTCTGCCCCTCCCAATCACCACACCACGTCACCTGCCATCCCCAGAGAGATAACCGGCCTCTCTGCGCATGATGGCTGAAATGAGGATTCCATGTGGAACATGGAATGGAAAGCTGAAGCCACCTGAGATGTGCCCCACTGCCGCCAACCCTCAGAGCAGGTATTTTAAACTGCTTTAGATAAAAAGTCACCGGCCATTAGCCAGTATCGTAGGCGGTCAGCCCACACCTCATGCTGACAAATCGCCCTGCACCACAGGCATCCACAAACCAGGGAGATTTACAGCCCTTACGGGGGGTCTTCTGACCCTGGAGAGGCTGAGAACCTGGGCAGGCATGGAGAGGAAAGGAGGAAAAGGGAAAACAAAAAAAAAAAGATTGTCCGAAGTGAGGACAAAAACAGAACGTGGTCTGAGGGGAGAGAGTGGCCCTTATAGGCTAAGGAAAGATTGTCCTAAGGGGGGGTCAGGGGGGCAAAGGGGACACATTGTAGGCTTACATGAGGAAGTTCCAGGAAATATACATACATATATACATATATGCCAGTGTGCAAATGTTCTTATTGTTTCACGTTACCGTATGTGCAGACGATTCAAAGTTGAAAGTATCCATTAAATCTATAAGCAGGATTATGTCATGTGGCAAGATGAGAATCTTTGTTGTCCAGTGACAGCACGAGAACTTTGAGCTCTAACTTCATACAGCTACTCTGTCACCTTAATTTTATGTTCAGGGGCAGGTATGGCAAGGTTCAGGTTTTTGTAGTGGATTAGTAATTGGTACTGGGCATGCATCTAAAGTACTTTCAGGGACTGTGACCTTTAATTCTCTTAGTTAAAATTATTTTAAATGTGGGTGGATGACTGTTAAAGAACAAGGTGGATACCCTTTTCCTGAGGACCCTGTAGTAAGATATTGATTATTATGTAACTGCATCACATTTCAACCATAACTATCAGATAAACACTCACCCCTTCTCCTTTTATCCAGAATAGGTATTGGATAAAAACTAGTCAAAACTATTTCATAACTTTTTCATGAACAAAATGTTTATATAATTATGTTTTGAGAATTCTCATCTTCTATAACAGTATAACAAAACATATAATTATAATATGCTTACTTGCCTCTCCTGCTTTACAGCATGCAGACAAACTGCTGTTTTTAACCATGAAGTTGAAGATCATATCTGTTTCAGAGCACCTAATCATTTATATCACCGTTCTAAGCTTCTCTTCATTAAAGAAAAAAGAATTACAATAAAGACTATTAAGGCCTCATGCACACTGGACATTTTTACAGCTGCTGTTTTTGGCTTCAGGCATTTTTTTCTACAGCCAGTAAACTCCCCAGGAAGTTATCCTATGTGTCCATGCACACGTAGGCTGTTATCAGCAGTTTTTGGCAGGGGTGTTTTCTGGCTGGAAAAAAATCCAGAGCTAGTGGGTTTTAAGAGGAGTTTTTCAGCTGTAAAGATGCTCCAACTCTGATAAACTCTGATAAATGCTGATAAGAGCTGAAACATGCAGCTATTTTGTGTTTATCAGCATTTTTGAGCCTTAAGCTTTTGTGGGAGCTGGGTTTTGCTAAAAAAAAAGCTAAAAAACACTACTGCAAAAACGCTGCAAAACTCATTCTACAGCTACAGCTTTCTACAGGTAATGCTACTGGCTTTTTTTTTTTTTTTTTCCTTTAGAAAAAGTTTTTATTTGAAGCAAAGAGTCAGTACAATATACTCAGCGAACAGAAATAGAGAGCAGATAACATACAAAATGGGATCAGTAACAACGTAACTTAGTTACAACACTACTGGCTTTTTTTAATAACATCCAGTGTGCATGAGGCCTAAGGTTTATGACTTGTGACTTTTTTCTACCTGAACAATAGCAGAGAGCTGACATAGGGAGAGCCTTGACTAATCTGTAATGCAAAAAAAGCAAACCTTTACATGTAAGGCCTCATGCACACAGGATGTTTTTTGCCTGTTTTTAGCAGCTGTTTTCAGCTGCAGACTTTTTTTTCTACAGTCAATAAACCCTCCATCATGTTATCCTATGTGTTCATGCACACACAGGCTGTTATCAACTGTTTTTAGCAGTGACGTTTTTGAGCTGTAAAAAAAACCCAAGAGCTGAGGGTTTTTTTGGACTGTTTTCAGCTGTAAAAACAGTCAAACACTTAAAAAACGTCCAAAAACGCCCAAAAACTCTTATGAACGTCAATCCCCAACGCTTTTGGACGTTTCAGACCAATTGGAAAAAAAAACGCTGGCCCTTTAAAAACGTGAAAAAACGGCGGTAATATAACGCTCGTAAAAGCTGAAAACATCCCTGATAAGCTACTGACGTTTTTTGGGTGTTTTTTTAAAGTCCTGTGTGCATGAAGCCTTATAGTCCTTTTTACACAGTTTTGTTTATAACTGATTTCCATGCACAATAGTTATCATTAAGTTTTTGTGATCATATATCAAAAGGCCTGACAAGAAACAGTTAAGTACAGTGTCATTTAGAGGGGTGTTGTTTGGATTGTAAAAGACCTGGGGTCTCTTGCGTAGGGGTCAGGAGTATGTAAACTGTGTGTTGAAATTAGGGATCATAATTATTTAATGTACCACATAGCGAATGTAGGGTCTGGGTGTACACAAGCACAGTTAATAATATGTGGTGTATAACACAGGACACAGAGTGCAGAAGGAATGAATATGTACAGTACAGCACAGCACACAGCATGCATTGTTTAGGACTATGTAACATGGTGCCCCTTACACAGGTATTCAGTGGAAGAATGCCAACTTATATTGGTGTTAGTGGAAGAAAGACTGATGTTTAAATTGATGTCAGTGGAAGGAACTCTGTGTTATGTTGTTGGTGGGAAGAGGAAGAAACCACCAGTGTTGGTGTCAGTGGTTACTAAAAAAAAAAAAAATAATAATAGTTGCTTTGGGGTAACCTTCTTTGTAGTAAACAAGTTGACTGACAACTGCTATATCAGTGTAGGCCATTAAGATTCAATAGTGAATCTTCACAAACTGCAAGAGTAAAAAGGAGACTGCAACTTAGGACAAAGTTGTAAAATCTGCTGGGAAAATCTTGCCACTGTAGTCTTCTCATAATATGCATAATGATAGGATACGGAGATGATCCACAAAGGATAAATAGCTGAAGGCAGACAAAAGGATATTTTTTTTGGATGGTGTCAATCAGAACTTGATCTACTTCATTCAACAACCATACAGTTAATTTAATGTCAGTATAGTTTGATGTAGTCCACTAAGGGGAATGAAGACAGCTTAAAGCAGTGGTTCTCAACTCCTGTCCTCAGGACCCACCAACAGGCCAGATTTTAAGTATTGCCTTTAGGAGATGCAGACTAGAATACTGCAATCACTGAGCAGCAAATTATATCACCTGTGATGTATTTCAGTTATCTTGCAAACCTGGCCCGTTAGTGGGTCCCGAGGACAGGAGTTATGAACCACTGGCTTAAAGGAATAAAAGTAAAGCTTGTTCTGTATATGTTATCCTATCACAAGTCTATTTTTTCTTTTTCTTCTGGTATTTTTTACTGTTATTGATTCGGTGTCAGTCTAAATAGTCTGGGGGATCTTAGTTTATTCATTTTCACTTCACCAGGTTGGTAAGATTTAATCCTTACCGTTCACTACTGTACGCATACTTTTGGGGGTTGGCTTATTAAAACATTTAACAGGTTTATTGCTTTTTCAAAAATATTTTCCCAACAAAAACTGGCACATAGATAAAGCTGAGCACTGGGCAGACAGTTAAATACACATATGAGAAACCATACTGTATACGAGAGCTGTTTACTTGCTAATGTTTGTCCTTATAGTCCTAAGATTTTAACAGCTCTGCCAAACAGCATAGCCCTGTTTGACAGGGCAGAGGACCTGATCTTTCTCTGTTTCAGTTTTGCTTACAGGTCTCCTCCCCACCCCTTGACTGGACAATGAAAGGAGAAGCAGTACACCAAGGAGCTCATCTTTCTTTCACTCTGTTCTGTTCTCCTTTTGGCCCATGAACTGAATGCCTTTATATATATATATATACCGTATATACTCGAGTATAAGCCAAGTTTTTCAGCACATTTTTTGTGCTGAAAAAGACCCCCCTCGGCTTATACCCGAGTCAGTGTCTGTGGGTGATCAGTAGATTCACATTAAACAGAGCCGTGCTGCTTCTAAGAGCCGTTCTGTGCTTTGTAAGTGTGATTAAACACTTTGGAATGCAGAGAATGCTGAGAGAGGTGTCAGATTCTTACACGGTCAAAAACAACCCTT
>BLSH010553631.1:6571-50691 GCA_018402905.1 Glandirana rugosa | reverse complement strand
ACACTTGAAATAATTGTGCAGAAGAGATGTGCAATGTTTGACAGTTTCATTTAAAGTGATACACACATTTTAAAAAGAAGTGTGAATAAAAGATGTGCAATGATTGACGGTTTGATTTAAAGTGACACACAGACTTGAAATACTTGTGCAGAAGAGATGTGCACTGATTTCCGGTTTGATTTAAAGTGATACACACATTTTGCACAACAGTGATATAGGTACTCCCGGCTTATTTATACTTTTTTGACACAGTTTGAAGATGATTTTAGAACAGTTCTATGGCCTCTAATGTTAATTAATACTTTTCAGACCCATTTTGAAGATGATCTCCATTTTTGCATTTTTTATGTTTTTATTTTTTTAAAAATATTTAAAGTTATTTCCCTGTCCCCATTTCTTTGTAGGTCACTTGTCCCACCCTTACCCACATTTCCTTCCTTTTGCAGACCTCTAGGACCTTCCAGGACTATTTTACAGCACTTTTTGTACCTAAAAGTCCGGGTCTCCATTGATTTCAATGGGGTTCGGGGTCCGGGACAAAGTTCGGGTTCTGTCCGGACCCGAACCCGGACTTTGTCCCGAAGTTCTGCCGAACCAGCAGAACCCGGGCTTCTAGAAGTTCGCTCAACTCTAGTCTCCATCCTTTAAGGAGGCGGCCGATCGCCGCACAGAGACAGTGTCTAAAGTGCTATTCTTGTTGGCTAGGTCAGCCATGCGGCCGGCGCTAGCAACTGCTATGGCAGTGCAGTCTCTTCGCGAGCACGCTGCCCCACTGCACACTAGTTTGTCTAGTGAATGTGCACAGGCTGAAGTACAGCGCGCACAGCATTTGGAAGAAGGTCTCCACTACATATGCCATGCTGCTTTGGATCTTCTCCCCATATTGTCAAAAATGTCTGTTTTTTCAATTGTTATCAGGCGGGTGCTGTGGCTCTGCTCTTGGTCAGGCGACCAGGCTTCAAAGAAAGCTCTTGCAGAGCTGCCCTTTCAGGGAGGGCGTCTGTTTGGCCCACAGTTGGATAAAATCATTAAGGATTTCACGGGAGGGAAGAGTACTTTCCTTCCAGAGCCGAAGCGACAAGATGGTCGTCGTAGGCAGGGCCCTGTCTCTTCAGGTCAGAAGAAGTTTTTTCGGGCACCCGGCCCAGCGGGCAAGGCCGGGAAGGTGTTCACGGGGCACAGCAAGAGGCCCTGGCAGCGTAAGTCCGAAAAAGCGGAGGTCAAGTCTGCCTCCGCATGATGGGTTGCCCCCACCCGCCTTATGGGTGGCGGGCCGGTTTCTGGGGGTTGCAGGCAGCTCTCTGCCCCCAGAAAAGTCCTTCCCCTCAAACTTGAGGCTCCCGCAGGAGCGTCGGGGAACGATTCGAAGGCGCCGGTCGGGCGCTCAGCGGACAGAAGTCATCTTTAACGCCGGCTTGCCGGCTGGAGTACCTGGGTCTGATTCCAGACACGGTACAGGCAGGGGTGTTTCTAATACCAAGCAAGCTTCTAACGCTTCAGGCAGGGCGAACCCTGTGATCGCGCCAATGGTTCTCCTTGCGGTTCTGTATACGGGTGTTGGGGTTCAGGGTGTCGACTTGCAAAGCAATACCTTACGCCCAGAGGCACACTCGGTTCCTGCGGAGGGCAATTTTGTCGCAGTAGGACAAATCTCCCCTATCCCGGGACAGGCCGATCAGATCGGAGCTTCAGTCCCGGGAACCCTTGGTTTGGTGGATTCAGGTTTCGGCCCTGAAGGAAGGGAGAAGTTTTCCTCCCCTCAATTGGTCGATATAGGTACCGGAACTGAGAGCGATCAGGCTTTGCCTGTCCCGTTGGACAGAAAGGCTGCGAGGCCACCCTGTTCGGGTTCAGTGGGACTATGCCACAGTGGTGGCGTAGGTAAACCATCAGGGCGGAACAAGAAGCGCAGCAACAGCCGCGGAGGTGGCTCTGATCCTTCGGTGGGGAGAGCTTCGCAGGCCCAGGGGTCAGTATCGGCTACTATACATTTTTCCTCCTCTAAAGGTTCTACCGCGTGTTGTACGCGGGATAGAGGCAGAGGGAATCCCGACAATCCTGGTAGCCCCGGATTGGCCCCGGCGTCCTTGGTACACCGACTTAGTGCGGATGGTGGCAGAGGTTCCGTGGCGTCTTCCACTTCACGGGGGCCTACTGTCTCAGGGGCCCATCTGGCGCCATGCTTTACCCTCGCTGGCTTTGATGGCTTGGCTATTGAGTCCCAAGTATTGGGGGATAGGGGTGTCTCTGACTCCGTAATCCCTACTATGATTTAAGCACGTAAGAGTTCCTCACGTAAGATTTATCATAGGACCTGGAAGGCCTATATTACCTGGTGAGAGGCAGGGGGTTGGAACCCCCGCTCTTATAGAGTGTCCAGAGTACATTTTTGCAGCAAGGACTGGACAAGAACATGGCGTTAAGTACGCTCAAGGGGCAGATCTCGGCCCTGGCGGTTCTTTTTCAACGGCCCTTGGCGTCTCATTCATTGATCCGTACATTTGTACAGGGGGTACGTCATGTGGCTCCTCGAATACGGTCGCCGTTGGCACCGTGGGATTTGAAGAATCTGGTGCTTTCTGTGTTGCAGAAGCCACCATATGAAAGGATTAGGGACATTCCCTTACAGTTATTGTCGCAGAAGGTGGCCTTTCTGGTGGCTATCACATCCGCCAGGCGGGTGTCTGAGTTGGCAGCATTATCCTGCAAGTCACCTTACTTGGTCCTCCATAAGGACAAGGCAGTTTTGTGACCTTCCCCTTCGTTTCTTCCGAAGGTGGTTTCTTCCTTTCATTTAAATGAGGATATTGTTCTTCCCTCATTGTGCCCGCACCCGTCACATCCCAAAGAACTCGAGCTGCATTCTTTGGATGTGGTGAGGGCTTTGCGGGTGTATTTAAGTTCTACAGCTTCCTTTCGGAAGTCTGATTCTTTATTTTTGCTGACGGAAGGGTCGCACAGAGGTATGGCGGCCTCGTCAGCTACCGTGTCACGTTGGATACGGAAGACCATGACTCATGCATATGAGATTCGGGGCAAGGTTCCCCCGTTTCCGGTCACGGCGCATTCCACCAGGGCAGTTAGTGCTTCCTGGGCGTTTAGACACCAAGCCTCGGTGTCTCAGGTGTGCAAGGCAGCTACTTGGGCATCAGTACACACATTTACTAAGTTTTACAAAATTGATGTTTCAGCATCCTCGGATGCTGCTTTTGGCCGCAAAGTATTACAAGCGGCAGTATAGGCACGGTTAGCGCCGCCTGAGAGGGCGTTTTTCTGTTGGGTACAGTTGTTATGGTTTTGCCCACCCCTCTTGATTGGCACAGCTTTGGGACATCCCCATGTGTCATAAGAAGGCTGTGTCTGTCGGTGAACGGAAGAGAAAAAGGGATTTTTTGTATAACTTACCGTAAAATCCTTTTCTCTGAGTTCACTGACAGACGCAGCACCCACCCCTCTGCGTTGGTTTTGTACGGCTTGTTACGAACTGATGTGCTGTACAGGGCAGGGGGATTATATGCTAAGGTAAGGACGGCCCCCTGGGAGGGGCCAGCCTATGCTTTTGTTTGTTTTGCCTAGGCTACTCCTAGTAGGATGAGCATAACCCCATGTGTCATAAGAAGGCTGCGTCTGTCAGTGAACTCAGAGAAAAGGATTTTACGGTAAGTTATACAAAAAATCCCTTTTTTTGCAGATGCTATTTTGCACATATTATGCTTTTTTTGCACTAATTTATGAACTTTATTGGCACTTTATTATCACGGTCTACATAGACTTATTACTATAACTATCTATACATAAATGTGGACAATATTTGTATACAGTTTATATATTTTTTCAGCTTCTAGCACTTGAGTTTTGCCACTTATTTGAATAGTGAAATCTGTATTTATACTTTAATTATTCTTTCTGGGCGATATCCCTAATTAGATTGCAGCTGTTTAGTCACTCATTTATTTTTTTCAATCCAATTTATTTATTAGTTATTTAAGTTTACAAATCACTTCAAATAATATTTTAGCACAGTATTTTTTCCTTTTTTAAAGTTAATAGAAATATAAAGATTGCCATTGCTGACATCTGCTGAAAATAGCATTACTGAAGAGGAAAAAGTGTGCAGTTTAGAGTTGTAACTTTACATGTTGCATACTTGTTTGAGGTCAGTGGCTTGGAATAGGAAAGAAAGTTATAGCTAGAAAAATATCAGTAGAAGCTCAGCAATAGCAGCCGTGGTGTTTCTCTTAGTACAGGTTTCCTCTGTTGAGGAAAAAATGAAAGTGTTGTAACCCTAAAAAAAACAAAACATGCTCCTGTCCCTTTAAGGTGCGCAATATAGCACAATGTTTTTGCCATGTCAATTGTCCCTTTCTATGGTGTACAATACCTGGCTGATCCTGCCTATTTCTGTCCTCCCCTCTGTAGACTGACCACGTTTATCATGGCTGCTGATCTCTGATAGCGTGGTCAGGTTATGTGCCTCTGTCATCCAGCTATCTCCTCAGCGTCTCTGCATCCCCCCACTCCCCTTCAGTTCTGTAGTCTGTGTGAGATCATCTCCTCTTCCCTGCAGCTGATGCAGTACTAAAGAAACATGAATTAATTGCTTTGATCCTCTCTGTTTTTGGTCCCTGCCCAGTACAGTGTGTGTGTTTTCCTAAAATTATAATGCTAAATACCTTCTTTGAAGAGCCCTGCTGTGCAGATATGTGACCTCCCTCTGCTAGCTTACATTCATCAGAGGGAAATCTCAGCCCCACCCACTGTACTCGCTCGCGAAGGGAAGCAAAGGAAGGTCACATGACAGGACAGCAGGGCTCTGCAAAGAAGGTATTTAGCATTCTAATTCTAGGAAAACACACACTGTACCAAACAGAGACCTAAAACAGAGAGGATCAAAGTAATTAATACACGTAACTTTACAACCACTTTTAGTCCAGCTGAATTTCAAGGCAAATCTTTTTTTGTTTTGCATGGAGTTTACATCTAGAATCCCTGTTCATTTTTATAGCGGTCTGTACCCCCATTAAGGACTCATCCTCTCTATTTGTCCTGCTAACCACTATTATTGAAAGTGAAAGAAAATCTCAAAGTTTGGGTTGCCCCCAAAAAAAGCAATAGAAATGAAATCTTCCAATGGGGACATTAGTCCTGGTGACCTGGGAGGCCCCAAGGTATACCTTTATTTGGAAGGATTTCCTCTCACGTCCTGTTTTAGCTGTGGGACAGGAAGTGAAGTGAAATCTCCCCAATGGGACACAGATGGCAAAAAAAAAAACTGACAGGGGTTAAAACCCTCCCTTACTCTATCCAAAATGAAAAAAATGTTACCTGTAGTTCTACTTTCAGCTTAAATAAGCTAAATGCATTCAAGGTGCAACAAAACAAAAGTGGTACAATGTATCACCATTCATTTTTTTCAGAAGCAGTCACAGCTTTAAGAGAAATACAAGCAGCAGAGAGGGATCCTTGTTTTTTGTGTGGAATCAATGGATTCACATACTCCAATGTTGATTTAGGGCTGGAACTTTCCATTCAGCAGGGATCATGAGCTTTGCTCAGGATAGAGCTATAGATCTAACCAGACAGATGATTTGTCATACCTCTGCAAAGAGACCACTCCTTCTATGCAGAGAGCAGGGTTTATTCTCTGGCAGAGGACAAGCTTATCTAGACTGTGGATGCTATCTAAAAAAAAAAAGGATTTGCACACAATTTGTTTTGATGTGCCTAGAAATATTTTGACTAACCATTTGCTGACCAGCTGCCGTTGTTTGACAGAAGCAGGTCGGCTCTCCTGCGCAAATCGCCATAGCTGCACTTTAAGAGAGTGTAGGAGGCGCGGTATGTCCACCGGCCACCCGAGATCGCTCCACACGGAGCCAGAATGGAGATGTGTTCATGTAAACAAACAGATCTCCTTTCTGACAGGGAGGTGGAGAGGAATCTGCTGTTCCAAGTAATCCAGAATAGCGATCTCTCTCCTCCCCCAGTCACTACAGTCCCACCACAGTTAGAAACACCTCCCTAGGAACACTTAACCCCTTGATCGCCCCCTAGTGTTAACTCCTTCACTGACAGTGATATTTATACAGTAATCAGTGGCTATTTTTTGCTCCGATCGCTGTATAAATAGCAGTGGTCCCAAAAAAGTGTCAAAAATGTCTGATCAGTCTGCCGCAATATCACAGTACCGCTAAAAATCGCAGATCACTGCCATTACTAGTAAAAAATAAATAAATAATACAAATGCCATACATCTATCGACTATTTTGTAGATGCTATAACTTTTGCGCAAACCAATCAATACACACTTATTGCGATTTTTTTGTTTTTTTTACCAAAAATATTTAGAATACATAGTGGCCTAAACTGAGGAAGAAATTCGTTTTTTTACAATTTTTTATTTGGATATGTATTATAGCAAAAAGTAAAAAATAATGTTGCTCTTTGTTTGCTTATAGCGCAAAAAATAAAAATCGCAGAGATGATCAAATCCCACCAAAAGAAAGCGCAAACTGTCGGCGCTATATAAATCCTGTATAATAATAATAAAAATATTTGTGGCAAAAAAGGATGTCAATTTTGTTTGGGTACACCATCACACGACCGCGCAATTGTCAGTTACAGCGGCGCAGTGCAGAATGGTTGTTAAAGGGGCAAATCCTTCCGGGGCTGAAGTGGTTAAATTGTTTATTTGTGATTTAATTAATGTTGATAATGGAAGTTGGACAATGTCTGGATCAACACTCTGCTGTTTACATGTCTGCTAGGACATTTTACATCTTCACAGTTATTTTAGGGTGGTGATTAAACAATTTTCTTGCAACTGCAAGGGGTACCCTTGTATTTTTGCAATGAACAGAGAACTATGTCCAGCAGATGGACAGTCCCATATTTACATATACTTAAAGTGTTTGTTAACCCAAAAAAAAAAAAAAAGTACAGATCCTGGTCCATTAAAGCAAATTAAACAGCACAGGGCTTGTGCTATGTAATCTGCCCCTCTAAGATGTTAAAAACCCTGAGCCTGACACTTCCTGTATCCCCCTCTCTGCATAGACAAAGATTGGGCTTCTGAGCCCTGACCACCGTTGTCTGACATCTGCAGCCCTGCTCTCAGCTCTCATCTCTCCCCCTTCTCCCTACCTGTGTCTCACTCAGTAACCCCCCCCCCCCCCCCCCGGCTGCTATTGCAGTTATTAGTAAAATATAAAAATAAAAAAGACTATGCCAGCCCCTCTATTAGAGCCTGGAACCACTGGGCTAAAAACATCAATTTTATTCAACCCAATAAAAATTGCAAAAATAGTGTCATATAGTATTCTGTAAATGCCAAATTGAGTGAGAAAATGCATAACCCAAAAAGACAACTGATGGTTTCACACCTTTGGCTCATATAACTGGTCTAAAGGAGCAATCGGATTGTGGACAATAGAGGACAAACCTGTCCCCTTCAGGCTGTACAAGGGCTTTGACTCTATACTATAAGCACTTCAGGTGCTTAAAAGGCTAAATCTGACTCCCTAAAACCCAGTTTACCAACAGTGCCAGCCTCTGCCCATCCATGCATCTGGTTACATGATGTAGGCCAGTAATGGGCCGAACACCCCTCAGTTCAGTTCGCACCAGAACTCCCGAACATGTAAAAAATATGGGACCCGAACTTGAAAAATCAAAAGTCCCCATTTTTAAGGCTTACAGTATCTCACAAAAGTGAGTACACCCCTCACATTTTTGTGAATATTTTATTATATCTTTTCATGTGACAACACTGAAGAAATGACACTTTGCTGCAATGTAATGTAGTGTGTGTACAGCTTGTATAACAGTGTAAATTTGCTGTCCCCTCAAAATAACTCAACACACAGACATTAATGTCTAAACCGCTGGCAACAAAAGTGAGTACACCCCTAAGTGAAAATGTCCAAATTGGGCCCAAAGTATCAATATTTTGTGTGGCAACCATTATTTTCAAGCACTGCCTTAACCCTCTTGGGCATGGAGATCACCAGAGCTTCACAGGTTGCCACCAGAGTCCTCTTCCACTCCTCCATGATGACATCATGGAGCTGGTGGACGTTAGAGACCTTGCGCTCCTCCACCTTTCGTTTTGAGGATGCCCCACAGACACTCAATGGGGTTTAGGTCTGGAGACATGCTTGGCCAGTCCACCACCTTTACTCTTAGCTTCTTTAGCAAGGCAGTGGTCATATTGGAGGTGTATTTGGGGTCGTTATCATGTTGGAATACTGCCCTGGGGCCCAGTCTCCGAAGGGAGAGGATCATGCTCTGCTTTAGTATGTCACAGTACATGTTGGCATTCATGGTTCCATCAATGAACTGTAGCTCCCGAGTTCCAGCAGCACTCATGCAGCCCCAGACCATGACACTCTCACCTCCATGCTTGACTGTAGGCAAGACACACTTGTCTTTGTACTCCTCACCTGATTGCTGTCACACACGCTTGACACCATCTGAACCAAATATTTTTATCTTGGTCTCATCAGACCACAGGACATGGTTCCAGTAATCCATGTCATTAGCCTGTTTGTCTTCAGCAAACTGTTTGTGGGCTTTCTTGTGCATCATATTTAGAAGTGGCTTCCTTCTGGGACGACAGCCATGCAGACCAATTTGATACAGTGTGCGGCGTATGGTCTGAGCACTGACAGGATGACCCCCCCACCCCTTCAACCTCTGCAGCAATGCTGGCAGCACTCATACGTCTATTTCCCAAAGACAACCTCTGGATATGACGCTGAGCATGTGCACTCAACTTCTTTGGTCGACCATGGCAAGGCCTGTTCTGAGTGGAACCTGTCCTGCCTAACCGCTGTATGGCCACCATGCTGCAGCTCAGTTTCAGGGTCTTGGCAATCTTCTTATAACCTAGACCATCTTTATGTAGAGCAACAATTCTTTTTTTCAGATCCTCAGAGAGTTCTTTGCCATGAGGTGCCATGTTGAACCTCCAGTGACCAGTATGAGAGAGTGAGAGTGATAACACCAAATTTAACACACCTGCTCCCCAATCACACCTGGGACCTTCTAACGCTAATGAGTCACATGACACCGGGGAGGAAAAATGGCTAATTGGGCCCAAATTGGACATTTTCACTTACGGGTGTACTCACTTTTGTTGCCAGGGGTTTAGACCTTAATGGCTGTGTTTTGAGTTATTTTGAGGTGACAGCAAATTTACACAATGTTATACAAGCTGTACACTCACTACTTTATATTGTAGCAAAGTGTAATTTCTTCACTGTTGTCACATGAAAAGACATGATAAAATATTTACAAAAATGTGAGGGTGTACTTACTTTTGTGAGATACTGTATATGCAAGTTATTGGCCATAGAAAGGGTATGGAGGCCCGGGTACTTCCCTGGGGGACATGTATCAATGCAAAAAATTGTTTCAAAAAAGATTGTTTTTACAGGAGCAGTTATTTTAATGATGATGCTTAAATTGAAACAATAAAACAATAAAAATGAGAAATCATTTAAATATAGTGATATAGGGATGTCTCCTTAGTCTGCCTGTAAAGTGGTATAAGTGTGTTGTCACGTAGCTGGTGGATAGAGCCTGGTTTATGTAGAGGAAGGCACTCTTGCACCTCTGACTTGGGGCCCCAGGTAGAGTATACAGGTGGCGCAGGAGTGCAGAGTTGCACTGACACATGTATTGAACCTGCTGCAGCAAAACTGACATATATAAAGAAAAAAAATTACATTTAAATTGATTTTCCCGGCTGCAAGCCATTGGCAGAAATACAAAAAAAAAAGGCCCCCTCCAATACATACCATGCATGCTCACATAAGGGTCTGGAATGGATTTGGGGGGACCTCCATGCCATTTTATTCTTAAATTTCGGCATGGGGTCTCCAGAATAACTGCGGTGGCTGGTCGGAAAATGGTTAAAATACTCATACCCAAAAATGACCTCACAGGTTTCACTCTAAAAACAATTTTGTCAGAGGTGCAGTACGCAGTGAAAACTGGACAATATGTGTATCACCACAAGACAAAAGAACAATGGTGGCCATTAGCCACATGCCTCTCCTATTTATAACCAAGATGGAACCTCCCCTAGGCGTGTGCATGATAATGTCACCACGTACATCCCAGTGTCATAACGTCATGGTGCTACCACGCCCATGCATGCACTTTCCATGGGGGCATCGCCATCTTGTCACCTGTATCCTTGCACTCTGTACCATGTGATCAGCTGTAGCCAATCACAGCATCAAAATACTAAGCAAGCTGTCATTAATAAAAGCCATTCTGTTATAATGCAATAATAGTGTAAAAAAGCAGGAGCACAATGTCACTATGTAAAAAAAGAAAAAAAAGTTAAAAAAAATGTTAAACTTACCATGCCACTTACTAAATACCTTGGACTGTCTACTTTCCAAAAATGGGTCATCTGAGGGGTATTTGTACTGCCCTGGCATGTTAGTGCCTCAAAAAATTAAATAGGCTATCAGTACTTCAGGATTCAGAATCACGCACATGAACTTTAATGGCATCCCAGTCTTTAGTCTGTGGGGTTCAATATTGAGTTGGTCTACCCTTTGCAGTTATAACAGCTTTAACTCTTCTGAGAAGGCTGTTCACAAGGTTTAGAAGTGTGTCTATGGGAATGCTTGGCCATTCTTCCAGAAGTGAATTTGTGAGGTCAGGCACTGATGTGGACGAGAAGGCCTGGCTCATAGTCTCCACTATAATTTATTCCAAAGGTATTCTATGTGGTTGAGGTCAGGACTCTATGCAGGCCAGTCAAGTTCCTCCACCCCCAAACTCACTCACCCATGTCTTTATGGACCTTGCTTGTGCACTGGTAAGCGGGCATGTTTGAACAGGAAGGGGCCATCCTTAAACTGTTCCCACAAAGACAAAATGTCTTGATATGCTGACGCCTTAAGGGTTCCCTTCACTGGAACTAAGGGGCCAAGCCAAACCCCTGAAACCCAACACCACACCATAATCCCCCCTCCACCAAAGGATTTGGACCAGTGCACAAAGCAAGATCCATAAAGACATGGATGAGCAAGTTTGGTGTGGAGGAACTTGACTGGCCTGCACCTGTGAAGGAACTTGACTGAGTCCTGACCTCAACCAATCGAACACCTTTGGGATGAATTATATTGGAGACTGCGAGCCAGGCCTTCTCGTCCATATCAGTGCCTGACCTCACAAATGCACTTCTGGAAGAATGGTCAAACATTCCCATAAAATAACCAAAACCAGTACACCTGCCCTCAGGTCTCATAGATCAAAAGGTAATGCAAACAGTAGCGAAGTGAGTTCTAGGTAGATGCGAATAGCTTTTCACACTCAGAGGTCTTGCAGACCTCCTCAGAACCATGGGCATCCAAAGGCACTAAAGAATAAAAGAACAAGAGAAAGGCACACCGACCTAGTGCAGTACCATTTAAAAGGTTTATTCAAAAACAATACGGATAAAAATATACTCACAAACAGAGCAATTGTAAAGGCACAACAATGTAAAAAGTGAACACAACTTCATCTCAGCAGGGAGACCATAAAAAGGAGAAGGAACTAGAGACTCACTCCACTATTAAGATCTTCAACCTTTCCAAATCAGTATTTACTGATACAGAGTTAGGCTTACTTAGGAAAGGGTTAAACTTTGCCCCTGAGAGTCCCCCCAATCTATCTGAGTTGTTTACTGATCTCAATAAGTTTATACAGAACCTGACTGTTAAGCCTTATTTCATGATTAAAGAAAAGGATCCATTTGGGGAATGTAATGTTATACCATCATCCCTAGATGAATCAAAGGACGATGATATGCTCAACATGCTAGAATTAAATATGGAAGGGGCATGTGAGAACGATGGTGCATTTCCTTGCCCCACCCTTGATGCTAAAATCATACAGACCAATTTTAAGCCTAAGTCTACATTTTATGCTCATTGGACTAAGGGGAATTTTATTCCTACCTTCTATGAGCTAGTTTGGGAAGATCTCAAGGCCTTGTGTAGTGAAAGAAAGTTTAAACAACATAGCCAGCAGAATAATGACATCGAAGGCCCATTGCTAAGTTTGAAAAATAAACCCGAGATCATAATTGGAAAAGCAGACAAGGGTGATAGTTTAGTGATTCAAGACAAAGAGGCGTACATACAAGAATCTGAGAGACTTCTTGTTCTTTTATTCAAACATTCCCATAGACACACTCCTAAACCTTGTGGACAGCCTTCCCAGAAGAGTTAAAGCTGTTATAGCTGCAAAGGGTGCGCCAACTCTACAGACTAAGACTGGGATGCCATTAACCACTTCCCGCCCATCCTATAGGCAAATGACGGCCGGGCGGTGGTTCAGTTATCCTGACCGGACATCATATGACGTCCGGCCGGATAACCCGTGATCGCTTGCCTGAGGTTATCGGTTGTGTGGTGTGTCACTCTGACACACTGCAACTACAATCGTGGTAAAGAGCCTCTGATGGAGGCTCTTTACCATGTGATCAGCTGCGTCCAATCACAGCTGATCACTGTGTAAAGAGGAAAAGCCATGTTTCTGCTTTTCCTCTACTCGTGCTGCCAGACGCGAGTAGAGGAGAGCCGCTACTCTCCTCACAGGGGTGTCTGCACTGATTGATTATCAGTGCAGCTTCCCGGGTATGCCTACCCAGCACCACCAGGGATGCCACACAGGACCACCAGGTATGCCTAATAAGTATGGCACTCTGTGATGCCTGCAAGTGCCTCCTTATCAGTGCTGCATAACAGTGCCATCTCTCAGTGATGCCTATCTGTGCCCACCAGTGCTACCTAGCAGTGCCCATCAGTGCCCAACAATGCCACCTATCAGTGCCATCCATCAGTGTCCATCAGTGCCACCTATCAGTGCCAATCAGTGCCGCATATTAGTGCCACTTATCAGTGCTGCTTATCAGTGCCACCTATCAGTGCCCATCAGTGCTGCATATAAGTGCCTCATCATCAGTGCCCATCAGTGCCATCTCATCAGTGCTGCCTCATCAGTGCCCATCAGTGAAGGAGAAAACTTACCTTTTTACAAAATTTTGTAACAGAAACAAAGAAGAACTCTTTTTTTTCAAAATTTTATTTTTTTATTTGTAGCGCAAAAAATAAAAATCCCAGAGGTGATCAAATACCACCAAAAGAAAGCTCTGTTTGTGGGAGAAAATATGATAAAAAGTTTGTTTGGGTACAGTGTCGCATGACCACGCAATTGTCATTCAAAATGTGACAGTGCTGAAAGCTGAAAATTGGTCTGGGCAGGAAAGGGGGAAAGTGCCTGGTATTGAAGTGGTTAAAATTCATGTACATTTGAAGGCAGGCGCCCCAATACGTTTGACAATATAGTGTAAATAGTGTATATATTGTATATATTCCATAGTTTGTAGACTTTGTATACCTTGTAAATAATATATGCTGATTTGGGTTGTTTTTTCCAAAGAAATGTAGCAGACTGCATTTTGCCCTACTTTTATGAAGAAGGATTATCTGTTTGCAAAGTCTTATAACAGAAATTAAGAAAACCATGCTTTTTTTTTTTCAAAATTTTCAGTATTTTAACAGTAGTGACTGAATACCAGTTAAAGAAAAAATTATATAAATTTAATTTGCATATAATGTTGCATGACCGAGCAATTGCCAGTTAAAATTATCACAGTGCTGAATAGCAATATCAGCCTTGGTCATGAAGGGGGGTAATGCCTTCTGGAGGTCGAGTGGTTAAGCAGGATGTAACCATATGGAGTGTTTCTGAAATATGTTCAATAAAGGTAGCAGTAATACTTTTGCATATGTGTCCTTAGTATATGTGTACATAATAAGAGCTGTGGTATTTTATATAAGAAGTAATGTCAAAGCTCTTAGATATCTTTGAATCCTGAGAAATTATCTTTGAATTAATCCCAGATCTCTCCTATAAGCATGAAATAATTTGTGTCTTTTGGACATTTTTAATGCTATGCACACACACATATGCATATAAGGGTTCCAATGGCCATTTTTAACTCAGTCATCTATCTTCTTGGATGTTTTTGGGCCCTCAGTCTTCAGTATCATCTAGCCTTGAACATTTTTTGTGTTTTCCAAGAAGCTGCTGAGCTGTCTCCGTACAATATTAGACAATGAAGAATTTCTACTGGCAGCAGAGCTTAATTCACATTATAAATGGTAAAATTAAACCCATATTCTTTCTCTGCATTCTGGCACTAATTGTTGAACTGGACACCAGTCGTGAAGATTAAAAAGAGAAACAAGAATATATCCATTAAAAAGCTATCTTTTTTTACAATCTTAGCTGTTAAAGGTATGGATCTCTGAATAATGTTTTTGTTAACTTCTAAAAGCAATGCTACTTTGCCATATGAGAGATTGTCCATAGTGCTCTTTTGTAAGATTCTGTTTTAAAGCCTTTTTTATTCATGCTAATATTTTTATTGGATGTAGAATTTAATATTGTTTTAGCAGGAGCACATGGTGTATATTGCACTCAGTCTTTCGGGTTCGATTTGCAAAATGAATGTTTTTGTGGACTGAATCAAAGTCAGTGCAACCAACTGAATCCCACTCAGGGCTCCTTTGTTGCTAGGGCTCAACCAAATTGCAAAATGAAATGGATGTGAATTGTCACATTTTGAAAACTTTGGGCTTGAATTACTAAAGACAAATAGGTTGTTTACTTTGCAAAAAAAATTTGCATTTGAGAAGGAAAGTTTCTCTGGAGCTTAGTGAATGAAGTTAAGTTCTGCTGACTTCTATCCTTCAATTATGTGTAAGTAAAAATTCTGTTTTTTCTAACTTCCCTGACAGTATGATTATGTCAGATTTTTGCGCCTCAAAGCAGTACATTTTTTCGCATAGAAATTTGGCATTTGTAGGCCTGTAATTCTTAGGAATAACTCACTTAAATCTGTCCAAACAAGAGTCTAGTAGACATCCCGGGTATGATAAAGTTTGAAACAACGAAATCATAAATTATAATATAATAAATAACTATAAACAATTATCAAAAATAATATAATAATAATAATAAAATGTATTCAATAATGTAATCAAATCAAAACACTGAAATTTGCACAGTTGCAGAATTGTCACTGTTGTTACTTTCAGTGTCTGATGATGAATTTCCCCACAAATCAAAATCACTCAATTCTGCAAATGATTCTTATTTACTATCGCTGTTTTCTAGCTGGACCAAAACCACTTTTGATGTAAAGGGACGCTTTTTGGATGCCACGGACATTCTCACGTTTCCAGGCAGAAAGAATGGCATATATAATATACAAGTGCATGCAGGGCACTGGACAAAGCACTAGGGACAAAAGGGATGTGAAATTATTTGATACAGTAATGTAATCTTACAGATTACAGTGTACTGTATGTGTTGTGTGTGTTTTGCGCTTTTTGAATTTGCCGTTGGGCTCTGCCCCCATGCGACGCTCCCAGGGAACGGAGCCCGGAACCCAGAGGCATCAGGCGAAGATTCCACTGGAGGACACAGCGGGGGAACATCGCAGGATCCAGGGGACAAGGTAAGTAACTTTTCCAGGATCCTGCAATGCGATCCCGAGTGTGACTCTGGGTTACCGCTTTTGGTAATGAAAACTCACCCCAAGCCACACTCGGAATAACCGCCAGAGAGGCTACTTGACATTTCACCACATTCAGTTAGCTCTGGGAAAACTTCCCTTAAAATGTGCAATGTGCTTTGCAAAATGATCAGGCTGTTTGTCTTTAATAAATCAACCTCTTTGAATCCTATATATATCTACGAACAGCTTAGCTGTACTGCACAACTGATGATCTGTGAAAAAATCAATGAATCACCTAATGATGGGACTTAAAGTGAGTATAGTGATTTTGCCAGAGTTTATTTCAATACAAAATTGGCAATTTTAGCATCAGCGAAACTTCATCAAATCCGAAAACTCTCAAATTTACTCAATGTAAATGTACTAATTTATTTATTTATTTTAGTGCCAGATAAGCCTTCATATTTATTCCAGTTAATGTTGTTTTATTGGTGTCTTGTTTTTTTTCTATTTTTTTGTATGTTTGATCCTTATTTATGTACTGTCTCTTTAAAAAGTATTATTTAGCTTTCTTCATCTTTATTTTCCTTCTGTGAAAAAAATTATTTTATTTGGGGATTGCACCTCTTTGATCACTTTCACGCAGTTTCATTTTTCTGTATTCATCTTTATGCACCATTATATCACTTGGATTATCACCTGATGATCTGTTATTTGGGTCTTTCACACAGTTTTATGTGTTTTATGTTTTTTTATATGAATTAAGAATATTAGGACTATTTATATGATTATTATCTTGGATTTTTCACATATATGATAATATATATGATAATAGCGCCGCGCTAAAAACTTATATAAATAAATCAGTGTAAATATATAACTATATAAAATAATTATATAAAATATATGAAAATTAACCACATAAAACACCAAATGTAATCACATAAATCAAAGGTGTTCAGCTGCTGCTTTAAATGTAATAGATCAAAGCAAATTATTCATTATAAATATAAAAATAAATATAATAAAAAAGCAGCGTTGCACCAGCACTTTTTTGTGATATGCACTGTTCTGTGACATGCACTTTTTGAGATATGCACTTTTTTGAGATAATGCACATGTTTAATTGTTTTGCACATTAATATTTGCACGAGATATTTGCAAGAATATTGTGAATATTAGCGCTGCTTTTTTATTATATTTATTTTTATATTTATAATGAATAATTTGCTTTGATTTTTCACATATGTTTGATCATTTACAGTGCCTGGAAAAAGTATTCATACCCCTTTACATTTTCCACATTTTGTCAGAGAAAATGGAGTACTGTCTGTGATACTTTTTCTATTTGCACTAACATAACATTTTTCAGGACAAGCTTTCGGGGTATCTCCCCTTCTTCAAGGTCCAAGCAGTACTGAATAAAAAGTTTTAGCCAAATGTTAAAACCTCTGAGGGAAAGGAGAAAGGAAAAACAAACAAATACAAATCAATGTATAAGGCCATGGTAATGAAACTAGCTGCAGAGATAGTGAGATAAGACAGGCAGAGTTATAGACTAGGGAAGGGAGGGGGGTGACAGTCACAGAGGGGGTCGTAAAACTTTAGAATAATGAGTGAGAAAACCTATATCCAAGTTTAAGCTGTTATTTTTTGTGTCAAAAAGAAGAATCATTCTTAGTTCAAACGTTTTCCTTTCCTGCGTGGTTCTGAAATCCCCTTTAAGAACTAAAACATTGAGGTTTTCAATAGTGTGGTCCGGTTGTGAAAAATGATGTCCCACCGGTGTGCATAAATCATCTTCTTTATGATTCTTGATGGAATGTCTGTGTAAATTCATCCTTGTTTGCAATTTCTGTCCTGTTTCCCCAACATAAGATCCTTTGTTGCACCTAATGCATTAAATGAGATATACCACATTACTAGAGGTACAGCTGTATGATCCCATGATATTGAAGGTCATGTTACAACCAAAAATGTAAATGTATTTTATTGGGATTTTATGTGATAGACCAACACATAGTGGCACATAATTGTGAAGTGTAAGGAAAATGATAAATGGTTTTCAACATTTTTTTACAAATAAATCTGTGAAAAGTGTGGTGTACATTTGTATTCAGCCCCCTTTACGCCGATACCCCTAACTAAAATCTAGTGGAAATAATTGCCTTCAGAAGTCACCTAATTAGTAAATAGTCTACCTGTGTATAATTTAAACTCAGTATAAATACAGCTGTTCTGTGAAGCTCTCAGAGGTTGTTAGAGCACCTTAGTGAACAAACAGCATCATGAAGGCCAAGGAACACACCAGACAGGTCATTGATAAAGTTGTGGAGAAGTTTAAAGCAGGGCGAGGCTATAAAAATATCCCAAGCTTTGAATATCTCACGGAGCACTTTTCAATCCATCATCTGAATGGAGTATAGCACATCTGATAACCTACCAAGACATGGCCGTCCACCTAAACTGACAGGCTGGGCAAAGAGGCCCATGGTAACTCTGGAGGAGCTGCAGAGATTCACAGCTCAGGTGGGAGAATCTGTCCACAGGACAACTATTAGTTGTGCACACCTCAAATCTGGCATTTATGCAAGAGTGGCAAGAAGAAAGCCATTGTTGAAAGAAAGCCATAAGAAGTCCTGTTTGCAGTTAGTGAGAAGCCATGTGGGGGACACAGCAAATATGTGGCAGAAGATGCTCTGGTCAAATGAGGCCATAATTGAACTTTTTGGCCTAAAAGCAAAATGCTATTTTTTTCGAAAACTAACACTGCACATCACCCTGAACACACCATCCCCCATCGTGAAACATGGTGGTGGCAGCATCAGGTTGTGGGGATGCTTTTCTTCAGCAGGGGCAAGGAAGCTGGTCAGAGTTGATGGATGGAGCCAAATACAGGGCAATCTTAGAAGAAAACATGTTAGAGTCTGCAAAAGACTTGAGACTGGGGTGGAGGTTCACCTTCCAGCAGGACAACGACCCTAAACATACAGCCAGAGCTACAATGGAATGGCTTAGATCAAAGCATATTCATGTGTTGGAATGGCCGGTCAAAGTCCAGACCTAAATACAATTGAGAATCTGTGGAAAGACTTGAACATTTCTGTTCATAGACACTCTCCGTCCAATCTAATAGAGCTTGAGCTATTTTGCAAAGAAGAATGGGCAAAAATGTCACTTTCTAGATGTGCAAAGCTAATAGAGACTACCCCAAAAAGCTGTAATTGCAGTGACAGTTGGTTCTTGAATACAAATGCATGCCTCTCTTTTCACATATTTATTTATAAAAAATGTTGAAAACCATTTATAATTTTCCTTCCACTTCACAATTATGTGCCACTTTGTGTTGATCTATCACATAAAATCCCAATAAAATACATTTACGTTTTTGGTTGTAACATGACAAAATGTGGACAATTTCAAGGTGGGGGGTATGAATACTTTTTCAAGGCACTGTATATGAATTGTGAAGTATTAAGAATATTTATTTTGAGATTTGTTCAAATGAATTGTCTGTATCATACGTTATTGATTTTCCGGTATTATATTGAAGCACTGGTTATCAATTGATTTTTGGGAGGGTATGTGCAATTGTTTGTTTGATTATTGCTAGCGGTTATAACAGTTGCTTGCAATAATTAGACATGTGCGGTTTGTTAAAATTCAGACGAATTATCCTTCTTTTACAATTACAATAGTACCAAATTCAAACGAATCCGAAATAACAAAAAAAATTGGACAAAATTTGAATTCGAATAGTTTTTGAATTCTTTTCGTTTTCCAGTTTCCAAAGAGAATAAAATAGAATAGAAATAAAGGAATAGAATAGAAAAAAATAATAGACTAGAAAAGAATAGAACAAAAAATAAAATGATATAATATAATAGAGTAAAACAGAACAAAATATAATAGAAAATAAAAGAACAGAATAGACTAGAATGTAATAGAAATAAATAGAATAGAATAACATAGAATACAACTATCTTCTGAAATTCGAATTTCAAATAGAATACATTTAAATTAGAATACATAAGGAAAGTACAGAATAGAAAAGAATAGAATAGAAAATAAAAAGAATAGAATAGAGTAGACTATAACAGAATTGAAAAGAACAGGATAAAAAAAAACAATAGAATAGAAAGAATATAACCATTTCCAAAAATTCAAATAGAATCAATTCAAATTTGAGTAGAGGAGAAAAGAATAGATTCCTACTGTATTTAAGTATATTGTATTCGTACTGTCTACCCTTAAGTTGTAAAGCGCTTTTTTCTATACTATTGTGCTATTTTCTATTCTAGTCTACTCTATTCTTTTCTATTCTATTCAAGTTTGAATTGATTCTATTTGAATTATGGAAAATGGTTACATTATGGGGGGCGTGGCCTGGCACCGTGGGAGAAGGACGCATGGAGACAGAGCTCCAGAGAATCTCAACCTAATCCATCACCATCCTGGGGAAGATTGCCATCCATCCAGGTAAACCACATCTACAACTCATCCCCACACCTCACAGTGCCCTTCTCCTACCGGCGGCAGCCGGCCTAAGATCGCAGGCTGACACCGCACCTCAGGCCTCAAGGCTGAGCCGATACCTCCCCATAAGAAGCTGCCTGTGGATAAATTCCACTCCCAAACAAATTCCCCAGCGGACATCCCTTCTCCCACCCCTCACAAAGCTGCTGATTACTCCGGCGGACTGATCGGCGGGCACCCGACCACAAGCCCGCCACGCGAGCCCCAGGCTCCATCGCGGCCTACAGTATACATCCGCGGCGGCCATCTTGCTACACCTGCGGTCTAAAAACACACAAAGGAACGCCTGAATCAGGACAAATTCAGCCAGAGCCAGCAAGATTAAAGCCAAGTAACCCACAAGATTCCATTCAAGCGCCTGACAGGGCTAGAGATCCCTACAACCCCCTAGAAGCGGCCATATTGCTACACCTCCGGCCTACCTACAGTCAGAATCAGAGCCCGCACAGCGCAGGGCCATATCCAGGCCTGCAAGTCTATGCTACCTCAACCAACGCTACAGCCACAGCCAGTGCACAGCCCTCCTGAGCTAGCATCAGCAGTCTCTGACCCACAAACCTGCTCCACATAACATCTACCAAACATAAAGACAGAATAAGTATACAGACAACCATGGCAGCCTAACCCAAGCTCTGAAGAGCAGCCCGGAGCACTAAAATCCCTTGAGAGCGAACACCAACTCCTGGAACCATCAGATCACACAGCTCCTCAATATTAAATGGCAACGAGAAAACGAAAGGACGAGCACCACCCCAAAAAACTCACGGCCTTCTTCCACAGACCAGCACCTACAGACAACAGATCTCAGATGAGTAGTGAGGCAAGAAACACTCCACCATCTGACTCTTACACAGATCTTCCGGATGCGGAACCCATAATACAAGCAGAGGCACCACATTCTCCACACCCAGAAGACTCCTCAGCAATAAACCCCACTACAGGAAGCCCAGCCAAAGCTAGGATGAGGCTGGACTCACCATCCAACCCAGCGCTATCCGACAACAGAAGCCCTACCCCCACCAACCCAGAGGACGACCTACACACCTCCATAGCATCCTTCCCAACTTCGGGACAACCCGTACTTGACACCATGATGAAGGACATGCTACTCTCATTCCAAGCGTCACTAATGTCCAACCTATCAGGCTTATTCCCTAAGTTCAACAACGAACTGCACCACCTGGATGACAGAGTGTCACATATTGAAAGCAAAATGGAGGACTGCACCAGCACCATCAACGAACTGGTGGACGCATATGAAGATACCAAGTCTGACAACACTTGGATTAAAGCAAAACTAGCTGATCTCGAGGACAGATCTAGACGCAATAACATTAAACTCCGCGGAGTCCCCGAAACAGTTTCGCAGCAAAACCTCCAAAAATACGCTCACGACTTACTCACGGCCCTGATACCGGGTCTATCCCTGGTCGAAAAAACAATTGACCGTATCCACCGTATACCCAAACACCTAGCTGATTCAATCCCTAGAGATGTGTTAATGAAAATTCACTTCTTTCCGGTGAAAGAACAACTACTCATGAGAGCAAGGCAACGCAACACTCTGCCAGCTCCCTTTGAGCAAATTCAAATTTACGCCGACTTGTCGCAATACACACTACAACAAAGAAGACAGCGGAGGACCGTCACCAAGGCACTAAACAATCATAAAATTGTCTATAAATGGCGCTACCCAGCTACTCTCCTGATTACCCACAATGGATCCTCTCACTCAGTCAACCATCTACCAGAAGGCCTATGACTACTTAAGGCCTGGAACATTATTCCAGACCCACCACTAGAAACAAGCATCCACCCTCACTCCAACAGGTCTCTTCCAGGAGTTCAACCCCATAACAACAAACACAGATCCAACAACTAAAGGATCCCAAGGGTCTACCATCTTCGCCACACCCTCCGGCCTGCCGATTGAGCCTACTGAACAAAGAGCTCAGACCTTTTTAGTTGTTACAAACTCTTCCCCCATAAGTTTAGCAGCTACACTTGCATTAGCTGCTCGTTACAAACTCAACCAGATGTTAAGAGGTCCTACTGTTGAGGACCCTTGAGTTGAATTGCCTTACTATTTTTTTTCTGTTTTCATTATTTCTCATGTTTTCATTCTTAAATGTCACCCCTCGTGACTCAAGTGACTACCTTACCTCTCAACAACTGATCTGACCTAGCCACATCACCAAGTATCTATTGCAGGCTCCACACTCCAACCACCCACCGACAGCAAGCAAGGACACTGAGGACCCCTGCCACCACCCTCAAACAAGATATCAGCAAGGGATCACTGCACCAGAACTCAACAACGCAAGTAAGTGCTCCCACCACACACTCCAAGCACCCAAGATGACCATCACAGTCCTATGCCTAAATGCCAGAGGCCTGAACCACCCGGCAAAAAGGACATCCCTCTGGAAAACAGCTTTACAACTACATAGCGACAAGGGTTACTCGGAGGAAACATTGAAAAAACAAATCAATGAGATCAATCTACTGGACCGGAGGAAAATGCTACAAGATTCCACAAGACTACAAGAACCATACCCAGAGGCATCAAGCATCATCTTGGACTTCAATCTCCAATACAAGGAAGTGGAGAAACTGTTCAATAAACACTGGCATATCCTCAAAGCTGACAAACATCTCAACAGTATCCTACCCGAAAGACCCAAGTTTACTTACAGACGCGCTCCAACAATCAGAGATAAATTAGTAAAAAATGTGATAGTACCTCCACCAAAAAACACTTTTACCTTTTTTAATGGAACAGGCTTCTACCCTTGCAAACACTGTTATGCCTGCAACCATGCCCAAAAACAAAGGAAAACCGAATTCCAAGCGACTACAACGGGTCAGAATTTCCGCATCAAAGATTTTGTTGGCTGCAACACAGAAGGCGTTGTATATGTGCTACAATGCTCATGCAAATTGCAATATGTAGGGAGGACCAAAAGAGCACTGAAAACCCGTGTTAAAGAACACATACAAAAACATCATCAAAGGGTTCCCCAAACATAGTGTGTCTAAACACTTTCTAAACACACATAATAGGGACCCCAGGCATCTACAATTCTGGGGTATTGAAAAATATAATAAACCTTGGAGGGGTGACCACAAAATCAGGACCCTCAGCCAGAAGGAGTCACGTTGGATATATACTTTAAAAACCCTCACTCCAAGGGGTATGAATGTCGAGTTCGACTTAAACTGTTTTTTGAGTAATTACTAATAGAAATTAATATATTGTCTTATTAGACATAATACCTGTGAACCTCTCACTCTTTGCCCAGCAAGACCCTCCATTTTTAATACTGCAAACATTTTTAATTCTTTGAAGGTTTAAATTAATTTATTCTTTCACCTGTTCTCTATCGGTCTACAGCTTTTATCCTTAGTGCATACAACTATATTGACTCCCTTTTATTATCCACTTAATTATTTACACTATTTGTTATTTTTTTTTACACATTTTTTTGTATTTGGGCGCTGTACAGACACTTCGCGCCGCAAGCGCTATATCCCTCGTGTTTATTTTAGAAGCGTTTATTTTAGAATCTTTTATCCTTCCCTATACGACCTACACTACTACACCTTACCATTTACACGCTTTTCCTGTTTGACATAATTTTAATACCTGGGCCCTGCACAGGCACTTTGTACCGTAAGCGCTTTTTTCCACAGGTCTCATCAGATTGTTTACCTCATCTCTAATCCTTAAACTTGTTTTGATCTCTTGGGACTAAACTTTTTTACCTTGAATAAAACTTTTTTACCTTGAATATATCTGGCGCTGTATAGGCACTTTGTTCCGTTTGGAACCACCGTCCAACCCACTTCAGCACACCACCCTAGTCTTTCACCTCTACAACATTACAAGCCACCTTATAGTGCTGAAATATTGGGCATTGCTTAGTCACTTTTAAACATATTTTTGACATAATTTTAAAACCTGGGCGCTGCATAGGCACTTTGTATCGCAAGAGCTTTTTTCCACAGGTCTCATTAGATTGTCTACCTCATCTCTTATCCTGAAACTTGTTTTTATCTTTTTGGACTAAACTTTTTTACCTTGAATGTATCTGGCGCTGTATAGGCACTTTGTTCCGTTTGAAACCACTGTCCAACCCACATCAGCACACTACCCTAGTCTCTCACCCCCACAACATTACAAGTCACCCTATAGCGCTGAAATACCGGGCATTACTTAGTCACTTTTTAAACACATAAGACATCTGTCACTGCGTGTCATCAATACTAAAAAAATTTGTATAAAATCCGCGCAACTAGTAATTGTATTCTATAACAGTCTTATACCAATGATGGTTACATAGAATCAGCAGCTGTGCACAAGGTCATACATCGCAGAAAACCCCCAAAACGTATTAGTACATAAAATGGTGCAGCGCTATCAACTCAATACGATCATGAGTCCATAAAAAACAGCAATTCCAAGAGATGGTAAGTGTTCATAGATGAACCAAGCAGAGAGAGTCCCAATCCGTGTCAGAAAGGAAAAACAAGACCACACTGGTGCCACTCAACACCCCAGCTATTATACTCTTACCAGAGAGCATGCGACCCCCTGATAAGAGTGGTCAAACACGCTTTATTTACGAGTTAGGTAGTCTCCCCTCCTGCTGCTGCAGTCAAGTAGTCTCCCCTCCTGCTGCCGTATTCACTTCAAACTTCAGACCCAGCTGTTGAACCCGACAATGACAGCAGCCTGTATCAGACTAGGAGTAAGCCTTGGCTCAATCACAATGATCTTGTAGTATCCAGACGGTGCAGCCTTCCTCCAGAGCTGCTCTCAGGATTGGATCCTAAAGGCAGACTTCCCAGGAACATCAAAATATTGGATCCTTTAAGACAGACTAAAAAGAGACCTTCAATCATCCCAGATTGATCCTTCCATCTGAGTGACTTGGAGGTCGGGTTCAACAGCTGGGTCTGAAGTTTGTAGTGAATACGGCAGCAGGAGGGGAGACTACTTGACTGCAGCAGCAGGAGCGGAGACTACCTAACTCGTAAATAAAGCGTGTTTGACCACTCTTATCAGGGGGTCGCATGCTCTCTGGTAAGAGTGTCATCAATACTGGCTGAGGATCTCATAGCCTAAAAACTTCCTGTATGCCATTATTATCAGAAGAGTAGCGCACAGGCATTTGTTTATCATTATGGTTACACTCAGCTCTATGTCAATTCACTATTGCCCGTTCTGTACTGCTAACCCACATAAGACAACTAACAACAAGTATTCTCTAGACCAATCTCTCTGCCTGCTTGGCCTTTGCTCCCTCCCTCTGCATACGATTGGCTGAATCACGGACCATACACCGCCCTCTGCTATGAACTAGTGTCAGCAGAGATGGTAATACCAACAACAAAATGGCCGCGACGCATGTGCAGCACAGGAACTCCAACAAAATGGCCGCCGGACAATGTCCGGATCTATGCATATAAATAGCACACCTCTTGACCAATCCAGCAGCCCTGAGGAAGTCACGTGATGTGATGTAACGCGTAGGCTGCAAAGAACTTTGCTGGAAACACAGTGAGAGGTGTTTTTACCCCTGCTGTACTACTCTGATCGATTTTATCCTGGTTTTATGCAAGCTGTTTTACTTGACTTTAATAAATTCGGATTTTAATACATACTACACTATGGAAGCCTCTTGTTTCTTCCCTTACTTCTGAGACAAAACGAAAAGAGGTATAAATCCATAGAAGGAGATCGACGACCGATCGGTTGGTACGACCGCCCATCCCCCTAAGGAGTAGCAGGAAAGGAAGTGTGGAACAGGAGAGCGAGGTCCCTAAAAGATACCTTGATGCGCACATAGCCTGATACACAGAGGTGAGAGTTCTGAGAGCACTTATCACAGTGAAGCACCGTCTAGAGGAATCTCTTTGGGGTTAATACTCCTTAACCCCCCTAGAAAAAAAGAGGCTCTCTTTATACGAACCAAGCACCTAATGTTTTAATGGACACTTGAGCACAAGTCACTTTATGTCACCAGAATTATTTTATCTGAAAGTGGACTTTTATTTAGTTGTATATTGAGAACAGTCATTTCACAAACCACCACTCTATGTATATGTTTTCATTTGAATCACTTAAACTGGATACTGTCATGTACTTTATTTAATTGTTGTATTTGCATTAGGATTTGATTTTACCTGTCAATAGCTTCCATTTCTGGGTTTACTTTCAATTTTTCTTAAACAGTTTTATCTTCATCAGAATTTGATCTACATATGTTGAGCACCCTCTTGCCCTGAGCTGATTTTAAATCAATGTATTAAGTACACACACCTGAACATCATAATTGCCATCTGGGTGCTAGACAGACCTGATATTTAGAACCATAGCATTCCACCAGTAGGAGCTCCTACACATCTTCACCACTAGAGGGACTCTAGGGCACATAACTAGACTTGATAGGCTGCGCAGTACCACCTGTGTTTTAAAGTTGTCCAATACATAGTGACATTGTATGCGTCCAGGAAATGCACTTCATGACAGACAACTCCCCTTAATGTAAACACAAATCATTTCCCCATGTGTTCCAGGCCAAATTCTCCAAAAAACAAAGAGGTATTCTAATTGCAATCAGAGACTCTGTGTCCTTCCAGCTCCATCAGAGCATCATAGACCCCAATGGGCGATACATTATCATTACTTGCACAATCAACGCTAACAAGTACACCCTGGCATCCATATACGCCCCAAATCAGAGACAGATCTCATTCCACAACAAAATGATCAAAAAAAAATAAAGAAAGTCCAACAAGGCCACATACTCATCTGTGGGGACTTTAACCTAGTCCCGGATTACCAACTGGATTCATCCTCCAAACCTAAAAGAACCATACCATCGCTGAACCCACTTTTAAACGCCAATGACCTCTACGATGCATGGCGATACGGTCATGCAGAAGAAAGAGACTTTACATACCTGTCTCCAAGACATAACTTCTATTCAAGGATTGATTTGTTAATTTTAGATAAATGGCTTCTACACAATGTACACTCATCTGAGATCCACACAGCCACCTGGTCCGACCACGCGCCAATAACCATTACACTACTAGACAAAAAAACACCTTCCAATTCATACCTGTGGCGCACCAACAATTACCTGCTACAAAACCCACACTATGCAAAAATGATATCAAACAAACTTGAAGAATACTTTATCAACAACACAGGCTCAGTGGCGGACCCGATGGTTGCGTGGTGTGCTCACAAAGCTTTTATAAGAGGTATCCTCATTCAACTAGGTGCTAAATTAAAGAGAGAAAGATTGCAGCGTTTAGACGCTATATCAAAGGAAATTAACACATTAGACAACTCAAACAAAAAAACACCAACCCCAGAAACAACAACAAAAATCTTTAACCTACGCCAAGACCTACGAGACCTAATACTCCAGTCCCACGAAAAATCCCTACGTAAACTAAAAGCTATTAACTTCACAACAGGAAACAATGCAGGAAAAGCAATGGCTAGACTAATCAAGGGCCAACGCAAAAAATCAAAAATCCAATATCTATACCACCCAGAATCAAACAAAAAACTGATTAACCCCAAAGAAATAGCGGACGCCTTTAGCACGTATTACAATAATCTCTATAACATCCAAAATGACAAAGCAACGCATCAACCCTCTACCGAGGAAATCATCTCCTTCCTAGATCACATCTCACTTCCTAAGATAACAGATGATCAACTATCCGAACTAAACAAACCATTCAATCAAACAGAAATATACCAAACTATCAACCACCTGCCCAACAATAAAGCCCCAGGGCCCGACGGCCTGTCAGGGGAATACTATAAAACATTCCTCCAAATCCTATCTCCCCACTTACTCACTATCTTTAATAGAGCCACATCTACTTCTCTCTTCCCACACGAAATGTTAAATGCTACAGTCATCACCCTCCCGAAACCCGGGAAAGACCCGAACTCTCCTAAAAACTTGCGCCCCATTGCATTACTCAACATTGACCTAAAGATATACGCTAAACTACTAGCCAACAGGCTAATGGGTATCCTTCCATCCTTAATAAACAAAGATCAATCAGGCTTTGTTAAAGGCAGACAAACCTCAGATGCAACTAGAAGGTTAATAAATCTTATACACTATGCAGAATAGTCAGGAACGCCTTCTCTGCTCCTATCCCTGGATGCAGAGAAGGCGGTCGACAGAGTGCATTGGAAATACCTACATTCAGTACTCCATAAGTTTGGCTTTCAAGGAAGCATTCTCAATGCAATACTGGCACTCTACACATCCCCCTCGGCCCAAGTATTCACCTCAGACTGTATATCCAAACCATTTAGAATCACAAATGGAACAAGACAAGGCTGCCCTCTTTCCCCCCTGATCTTTAACTTAACAATCGAACCCCTCGCAGAACACATAAGAACAAACCAACTAATAACAGGCCTCAAAGTCAACACCCAAGATCATAAAATAAATCGTAACGTAATCTTTATACTAACAAACCCATACACTTCACTAGCTGCAGCACAAAATACATTGAACTGGTTCAGCAGAATATCGTATTATAAAGTAAATGAAGCCAAGTCCTCTATTCTAGGAATAGGCATTGACAGTATACAATCCAATGTACTCCAGCAGACCTACCCGTACTCATGGGCAGATCACAGTATAACATACTTGGGAGTACAAATAACAAAGTCCACCAAAAACCTATTCGCGTCCAACTACCTTCCTTACCGAACCAAACTCCTAACCGACCTGCAAAACTTATCTAAATTCGAATTCTCATGGGCAGGTAAACCAGCAGCATTCAAAATGATGAATCTACCTCAACTCCTCTATCTTTTTAGGTCTCTCCCAATACCTATTCCTCAAAGTTACTTCAAGTCCTTACAAGCACTCCTATCCACATTCGTGTGGCAAGGGAAAAAACCCAGATCCGCTCACATCAAACTTATCAAACACCGCAAAGCAGGAGGCATGGGTTACATAGACTTCAAAGATTACCACACAGCAACCGTTCTCTCACAAATAAAAGAATGGTTCCTTCCTTCACCTGACACACACTGGGGCTCCATAGAAGCACATTATACGCACAAGCACACTCTGCAGTCATGGTTAGCAGGCACACTACTAAAAGCAGCCACCCCCTCATACATCCCCCCCACCATGACGGCATCCCTAAATGCCTGGAAATCCCGAACAGCACAAGCTTCCACGTTAAAAGAGCGTTACAAATTAAAAACCCTGCTACAAGCTCTTGAAAACGTCATAGACAATATATCCCTCTCCAATTGGTTCAAGAAAGGCATTCACCACATAGAAGATCTGTTCACTTCGCTAGGACCAAAATCGTTCTCACAATTAGTCTCAGAATTCTCACTACCGCCCACTGACCACTACCTATATCTACGCATCTCACACTGCCTCCCAAAAATCCCCGAATGGAGAAGTGTAATCCACCCCATAGCATGGTCATTCCTATCCCCCAGTTCACCAAACAACAAAGGAATTTCACTATTTTATGGTATACTCCAACAAAAAACAACCTTTACAAAAAACGACGCCATACTTAGATGGGAATTAGATCTAGGCAAAAAATACACAATAGAACAATGGACTCAAGCTTGTAAATCCACATACAACACGACAAGAAGCACTAAATTATGGGAGCTAACCCAGAAACTACTGTTACGTTGGTACTTGACACCTGACAAAATCTCCCGCTTCAGGGGTAAACCCTCAGATAAATGTTGGTGCGATTGTGGGCAAAAAGGGGATATCATGCACGTATTCTGGAGCTGCCCTAAACTGACACTTTTCTGGCATGAAACACTAATAACAAATATGGCAGGCACACACATCGAAATCTCCCCAGGACTTGCTTTGCTAAACCTAGACCTAGAAATCCTACCCCCAAACATCAGATACTCAACCCTACAACTCCTTCTAGCAGCCAGACTCACAATAGCCAGACACTGGAAGCATCCAAACCCCCCAAATCTCCTAGAAACTATAGAAACAACAAACACTCACCATACCTATGAACTACTATTAGCATCGGTAAATGGGAAAAAACATAAAACCTCAATAAATTGGGAACCATGGAAGGCCAGGAAATGAAAACTAAGAGGAGCAAGCCGAGTAAACATAGGTAAAACTTCTCTTTCATGATAACGGGGCGCGAGCCCCCCCACAAGTCACAGAATGCTCCCACATGGGGTGTCTGGGGGGAGGGGTCAAACCTCGAATACCTCTGCAAGCTCCTATCCAGATAAGATCAAAAACCAACATCCCAATAGGGTTGCCTAAAGATCTTAATCTCAGATAGCACCAAAATAAACCGAGGGTACCATCCCATAGCACTGTAATTGCCTAATACTTTGTAACTCTCCACTGGTCATTATATCCCTATGCTGTTATCTTTACCTTCATTCACTACCCTTTATCCGTTCTTCTACTTATATTGATACAAATTTTGTATGAATCAACTGTACTTCACTTGAGCCGGGGTATGCCCAGAGGCTCTGTTTTGTCAATACTTTTCTTACAAAACCAATAAACATTATTGAAAGGAAAATGGTTACATTATTTCTATTCTATTGTTTTTTTAATTCTATTCTTTTCTATTCTATTCAAATTCCAGAAGATGTTTATAATCTTTCTATTTTATTCTATTTTTTGTATTCTATTCTATTCCTTTCTATTCCATTCTATTTTGTTCTTTTATTTTCTATCCTATTTTGTTCTGTTTTACTCTATTATATTCTATTCTTTTATTTTCTATTCTATTTTATTCTCTTTGGAAAATGGAAAACTATTTGGATTCGAAAACTGTTCATATTTGAAAATGATTCGAATTTGAAAATTATTTGAATTTGATTCAAAAACAAATAAACAAAAACATATTCCGAAAAATAACTAAATGAATGAAATTAATCTAACTTAACGAATTTATGTAAATAACGAATCTAAACAAAATTAAATGAAACAAATTTTTTCATTCTGCACATGTCTAGCAATAATCACATGTAAAGTCCGACAGGCTGGTTGTACTTAAGTCGATCAATCAACTTGGGTACATTCAGACTGTTCATACATGGCTCTGCTGAACCAGCCTAGATTTGAACCATCTATGGCCGGCTTAATGCTCAAGAGCCATTTAGTCCTTTTGCTGTCAGGTTCTGCTCTCCATTTTTTACTTTAAATGACCAGTTGTTTCACTTACAACTTTTAGAGTTTGTGAAAGACTCCCCCAACCATACATTTTCTGGAAGCGCAGGATAAGTAGAATAGAAAGACAGCGCTGCTGATTTTGTAGGTCCTGTGAGTTAAGTAAGCACTTATCAAATGGTATTTTCATTAAAATTACACTATAATCATTATTAGTACACACAAACACAACATAACTTAAAAAAACTCACACTAGAGCTAAAACTTAAAACTGTATTGAGTTAATAAATAACAATTTTATTTTAATTTTTAATAGCATTTTTTTTTTTTTTTTTGGAAAATGGTGTAATGAAATTGAAATCTATAAATCAGCAACATATGCTAAAATCTGGAGGTTAGCTTCACATCAATGCAAAACAGAACTTGCATATAATTTACCATGTCCATTGTGTGTAGGGACATATGTTTTATTTGTTTTTTTTTTGTTATCAGGGGGTTTCAATGAAATATCAGACATCTAAACAAAACCCAGATGTTTCACTTCGGAGTTAGAGAATTGAGATTGAGGACACAATCTTTATTCTCCTTCCCCCTCTGCCACCTTTCAATTACTATGGAATACCGGAGAAAAATATTTACCATTCCCCCGCTCGCCATCATGAACAGTTCCAATCCTCCCTGATGTGTACCCACAATACTGTTCCCTCTGCAACTCACTGGGGTTTATTTACTAAAGCACTCAGTGGAGTAAATTTACTCCTGAGAGCTATTTAGCTCCCAAAAATAGCAAATGGTGCTAAATAGAGCTACAACAGTATTCACAATAGCTCTGGAGTAGATTTACACCCAAAATGGAATTCACTATTGCTCCCAGGTCACAGATAACTCCCAACTCCTTACTCCAGTCCAGACCTGGAGTTGTGCAAATATAAATCATTTTTGGAGCATGATCTGATCCCCTAAATTGTACCAAAATATGTGGTATGTTGTTTAAAGATAATCTGCTTTTAAACGGTGTGAAAAAGTGATTTCTACGCTGAAATATCTTAAAAAGTCTGAGAAGAGATAAATTCCCCATCTCTTTACTCCTAGGCACAGACCACAGATGAGCAAAACTGAGCATGCTCAGACACAAAACAACTCTCAAAATAACTCTCATGGAGTAATTCCTTGAGTAGTTAGTAAATACCAAAATTAGAGTTATTTTACACACATTTTCTGGGAGTGAAGAGGAGAGTTATTTTGCCAAGTGCAAGTTTCTGCCATTCATTCTAATGGTACAATTGTTACTTTATCAAATAAATCCATTTCGTGTTGAGATGAAATGTATCTTTCTCTCAAAGAAATTGTCCTGGCAACAATGTTGCAAATTTGATAATCTATTTTGTTTTTAAGAATGCTAGAATGTGAAATCTCTTCATGTTTTGTAAATATTTTTTTTTTCTCGGTCACTTTCAATTGCTGCTGTCCATGTCACAAAAATATTTCCCCAAACTCACACAGGTGTCTTTACAAACCACAAACAATACCATTGCTTATGGAAATTTAAAATTAGTGCCATTTTTTTTTTTTTTTTATTCTTTCCAAATGATCCTAATTTGAGCGCCAAAAATGTGATATGTGTACCAACATCAGAAATAAAAATGTCATTACCAAAAATCTGAGGATAAAAATTACTATTCTACGCTCACGCAGCAATTACAGATTACATTTACAATATTAACTCCTGACTAATGTAAGTCCTATATATTCCTAGACATGCAGTATCTGTGTATTTATGTGTAGGAGTAGTGTTGAGCGGACACCTGGATGTTCGGGTTTGTCTGGTTCGGCCGAACTTCGTGGACTTTTGGGCACAAAAATGGCTGTAAAAATGTCCTGGAAAGGGCTAGAGGGCTGCAAAACGGGGGTAAGGAGTAGGACAAGTGCCCTACAAACAAATGTGGATAGGGAAAAAACTTAAAATCACATAAAAAAAATAAAAATAAAAATGGGAGGAGGAGGAAGATGTGGAGTAGGAGCCTAGAGGTTGACTACGCCGTGACCGTGGCAGTGTAGGTGGAAGTGGCGGTGGTGGAGGAGTAGGAGGAGGTAGCCAACACTGTTATTTGTTTGTTTGTTTTTTTTCTAATTGGGGTAGCCCCCAAAATATTGAGACATATTAAAAAAAAACAAGTATACCAATGGCTGTGTGAGGCCGGTCTAAATGTCTATTCTGCACAAGGTACAGACAAGTCTTGTGGGATCCATACCTGGTTCATTTTAAAAAACGTTAGCTTGTCCATGTTGGCTGTGGACAGGCAGCTGTGCTTGTCTATGATAACGCCCCCCTGCCGTGCTAAACACACGTTCAGACAATACACTGGCTGCAGGGCAGGCCAGCACCTCCAAGGCATAAAGGGCAAGCTCAGGCCATGTGCCCAATTTGGAGACCCAGAAGTTGAATGGGGCAGACCCATCAGTCAGTACGTCTAGGTGTGTGCACACATACTGTTCCACCATGTTGCTGAAATGCTGCCTCCTGCTAAGACGTTGCCTATCAGCTGTGGTACTGTTTGTTGTGGCAGGCTGCTGACAAAGCTTTTCCACATTTCGGCCATGTTAACCCTGCCTTCTGAGGTGCTGGCGGTGCCACAGCTGCGTTGGCGACCTCTTCTTCCTCCTCCTCCTCCTGTGCTTCCACAGAGCCCCCTGTGTCATTTGGGAATGCCCTCAGCAGCGAGTCTACCAGCGTGCACTTGTAGTTGCGCATCTTCCGATCATGCTCCAGTGAGGGAATTAAGGACGGCACATTGTCCTTGTAACGGGGATCCAGCAGGGTGGCCACCCAGTAATCGGCACAAGTTAAAATGTAGGCAACTCCGCTGTCATTGAGCAGGCACTGCAGCATGTAGTCACTCATGTGTGCCAGGCTGCCCAGAGGCAAAGACAAGCTGTCCTCTGTGGGAGGTGTATCATCTGTGTCCTCCGTATCCCCCCAGCCACGCTCCAGTGATGCCCACGAGCTGTGTTGGGTGCCACCCTGCTGTGAACACGGTTCCTCCTCCTGCTCATCATCATCTTCCTCATCGTCCTCATCCTCCAGAACTGTGCCCTGGCTTGAAATTTTTTTACCTGGCCTATGCTGGTGCAGGAACCCACCCTTAGAGCCACTTGTGAATGACTGGCCTGATAACCATGGAAATTACCCCTCTTCCTCCTCCTCTTCCTCGTGTGCCACATCCTCTTCCATCATTGCCCAAAGTGTTTATTCAAGGAGTTGTTGTTGGAGTTGTTGGTGGAGTACTGGAAACACCGCAATATGGTACACAGGTCTCGCATGGAGGCCCACTCGTTGGTGGTGAAGTGGTGCTGTTCCACAGAGCGACTGACCCGTGCGTGCTGCAGCTGAAACTCCACTATTGCCTGCTGCTGCTCGCACAGTCTCTCCAGCATGTGCAAGGTGGAGTTCCACCTTGTGGGCACATCACATAGGAGGTGGTGAGTGGGAAGGCCGAAGTTCCGCTGCAGCGCAGACAGGCGAGCAGCAGCAGGGTGAGAATGCCGAAAGCGTGCACAGAAGGCCTGCACTTTCTGCAGCTGCTATGACATATCCGGGTAGTTTTTTAGAAATTTCTGCACCACCAAATTCAGCACATGCGCCAGGCAAGGGATGTGCATCAAACCGGCTAGGCCCTGAACTGCTACGAGATTTCGCCCATTATCGCACACCACCAGGCCGGGCTAGAGGCTCAGTGGCAACAACCACTCATCAGTCTGTTGTTCAATGCCCGTCCACAGCTGCTGCGCAGTGTGGGGTTTATCCTCCAAACATATCAGTTTTAAAACAGCCTGCTGTCGTTTCCCCCTGGAAGGTGTTACGCTGAGCGGATGAGGAGGTGGTAGAGGAGGAGGAAGGACAGTAGGAGGAGGAGGCAACAGGAGGCAAAGAGAAATGCCCTGCAATCCTTGGTGGCGGAAGGACATGTGCCAAACGGCTAGCTGCCTCAGGCCCACCCGCCACTACATTTGCCCAGTGTGCAGTTAGCGAGATATAGCGTCCCTGCCCGTGCTTACTGGTCCATGTGTCAGTGGTTATGTGGACCTTGCCACAGATGGCGTTGCGCAGTGCACACTTGATCTCATCCCCGACTTGTTTGTGCAGGAAAGGGATGGCTCGCCTGGAAAAGTAGTGGTGGCTGTCGACCACGTACTGTGGGACAGCCACCTCCATCAGGTTTTTAAAACTGTCCGTGTCCACCAGACGGAATGACAGCATTTCAAAGGCCAGGAATTTTGAAATACTGGCATTCAGGGCCAGGGATCGCGGGTGGGTAGGGGGTACTTCCTTTTTCTCTCCAGTGTTTGGGAGATGGACAGCTGTAAGCCTCCATGGGACCATGTGGAAATGCTTGGGGACAGTGGCGGACATGGTGGCGTTGCTGTCACATGCTCTGTTTGCTGGGTGGCAGGTGACACTGGCACTGTAGAGGTGGAGGAAGAGGCCAAGGCAGCAGCAGAAGAGGAAGCAGGAGGAGGCCGAGACCTTTCTTGGATTTTGAGGTACTTATTCCACTGCAGCAAGTGCTTGGAATTTAGATGCCTGGTCATGCAGGTTGTGCTCAGGTTTAGAACATTTATGCCTCTCTTCAGGCTCTCATTGCACAGTGTGCAAACCACTTGTGTCTTGTAGTCAGCACATTGTCTGAAGAACTGCCACGCCGGGGAATGCCTTTGAGCTGCCTTTGGTGTGCTAGGTCCCTGGGTGCGGTGGGTAGTAGCAGGCATACTGTCTAGGGGACGCTCGCTCCGCTTTTGCAACCTGCTTCCTCTTTTGCTGTGCTGGTGCCTCTGTGCGACCACCACCTCTTCCTCCAAACTGCACACGTCACTCGCATGACCTTCATTCCATGTGGGGACTAGGACCTCATCATCCTCCACATCATCTTCCACCCACCCTTCACCACTGCCCTCCTTGTCAGTCTGCACACTGAAGAAAGCCACAGCAGTTGGCACCTGTGTTTCGTCATCATCAGAGACGTGCTGTGGTGGTGTTTCCATGTCCTCATCCTGCAACAGAAGTGGTTGGGCATCGGTGCACTCAATGTCTTCCACTTCTGGGGCAGGGCTATGTGGATGGCCCACGGAAAGCACACTAGCAGAGTCTTTAAAAAGCATAAGAGACTGCTGCTTGACTTGGGGCTCAGACTGCTTGGCTGATTTACAAGTGGCTGAGGTGAAAGACAGATGGCCATGGGGTTCAGGTGCCAACTCGGAGCTTTCATCAAGGGACCGGGTGGGAGACAATGTGAAGGAACTGGAGGCATTGTCAGCCACCCAATCTACTATCGCCTGTACTTGTTCTGGCCTCACCATTCATTGAGCGCCATTCGGGCCTACCATATAACGTTAAAGGTTCTGTCGGCTACCCGAGGAAGATCACGTCCCTTATTTGACGCTCTCCTCATTCTGAACACAAATGTACTATGTAGCACTATTTATTAATACTAAAAAAAAAAGAATAATAAATTATTCTCTTTTTAAAAAAAAAAAGAAAATTGTAGATGCACTTTTTATTTTTGTGCAAGAAATGCACCGCTCACACCAGCAGCCGGAATCTCTCCACCGCTCACACCAGCAGCAGGAACCTCTCCCTACACCAGTATGAGATGATTTTAGAACGATAATCTGTCTTTCACAGCACCGACTGGAACCTGTCCCTACTGCAGTATGAGATGATTTTAGAACAATAATCTCCCCCTCACAGCACCGACAGGAACCTCTCCCTAATGCAGTAGTAGATGGTTTTAGAACGATAAACTCTCCCTCAGGGCACCAACAGGAACCTCTCCCTAATTCAGTAGGAGATGGTTTTATAACAATATATTCTCCCTCAGAGCACCAACAGGAACCTCTCCCTAATGCAGTAGTAGATGGTTTTATAACGATAAACTCTCCCTCAGAGCACCAACAGGAACCTCTCCCTAAAGCAATAGTAGATGGTTTTATAACGATAAACTTTCCCTCATAGCACACACAGGAACCTCTCCCTAATGCAGTAGTAGATGGTTTTAGAACGATAGACTCTCCCTCAGAGCACCAACAGGAACCACTCCCTAATGCAGTAGTAGATGGTTTTAGAACGATTAACTCTCCCTCAGGGCACCAACAGGAACCTCTTCCTAATGCAGTAGGAGATGGTTTTATAACGATAAACTTTCCCTCAGAGCACCAACAGGAACCTCTCATGGTTTTATAACTATATACTCTCCCTCAGAGCACCAACAGGAACCTCTCCCTAATGCAGTAGTAGATGGTTTTAGAATGATAAACTCTTCCTCAGAGCACCAACAGGAACCTGTCCCTAATGCAGTAGTAGATGGCGTTAGAATGATAATCTCTCCCTCAGAGCACCAACAGGAACCTGTCCCTAATGCAGTAGTAGATGGTTTTAGAATGATAATCTCTCCCTCAGAGCACCAACAGGAACATCTCCCTAATGCACTATAAGATGGTTCTGAACGCTAATGTCTCCCTCACAGGACCACAATGAAGGTCTCCCTAATGCAGTCTGAGATGGTTGTGAATGCTAATCTTTCCCTCACAGCACCGCCATGAAGCTCTCCCTACTCTAGTCTGAGACAATCTGACATGCGGCGCTACGTGACTCCAGCCTCATATAGAGGCTGGGTCACATGATGTACTGACCAATTTAGTAGGCATGGCTGTGATGGCTTCTAAGGGCAAACTAGTGAAAAGCTTGTTGATTGGCTGCCCAGCAGCTATAGTAAAGGCGCCAAAAATACCCGAATACCGAACCCGAACCCAGACTTTTTTTCAAAAGTTTGGGTTCGGGGCACGGACTCCGGGTTCGGGTTCGCTTAACTCTATGTAGGAGGATTTGACCTGTGTAGGAGGACATGATGTATGTAAGCCCAGTGGTTTAAAAGGTAGCAATTCTGTCTACCATTGCAAACGTCACTTCATGTAGAGATGTTGTTTGTCCTCTGTTGTTAAACATGACTCAGAACCTTACCTAAATGATGTCTAAATGTAGTATTTATGTGTAGGAGGGTTCCACCACCATTGCAAATCTTGCCAGATATACTAGTTATACTAGCTAAGCAATGGGGATGCCTACCTTTACATGCACATGAACTTGGCATCTCAATCTTAGTCCGTAGGGTTCAATATTGAGTTGGTCCACCCTTTGCAGCTATAACAGCTTCAACTCTTCTGGGAAGGCTGTCCATAAGGTTTAGGATTTTTGTTTATGGTAGTATTTGGCCATTCTTCCAGAAGTGCATTTGTGAAGTCAGGCACTGATGTTGGATGAGAAGGCCTGGTTCACAGTCTCCGCTCTAATTCAGCCAAAAGGCACCCTATATGGTTGAGGTCAGGCCTCTGTCCAGGCCAGTCAAGTTCCTCCACCCCAAACTCACTCATCCATGTCTTTATGGATCTTGCTTAGTGCACTGGTCCAAATCATTTGGTGGAGGGGGGATTATGGTGTGGTGTTGTTTTTCAGGGGTTGGGCTTGGCCCCTTAGTTCCAGTGAAGGGAACTCTTAAGGCATCAGCAAGACATTTTGGGCAATTTCATGCTCCCAACTTTGTGGGAACAGTTTGGGGATGGCCCCTTTCTGTTCCAACATGACAGCGCACCAGTGCACAAAGCAAAGGCCATAAAGACATGGATGAGGGAGGTTGGTATGGAGGAACTTGACTGGCCGGCACAGAGTCCTGACCTCAACACGATAGCACACCTTTTGGCTGAATTAGAGCAGAGACTGTGAGCTAAGCCTTCTCATCCAACATCAGTGCCTGACCTCACAAATGCACTTCTGGAAGAATGGACAAACATTCCCATAGACACACTCCTAAACCTTATGGACAGCCTTCCCAGAAGAGTTGAAGCTGTTATAGCTGCAAATGGTGGCCCAACTCTATACTGCACCCTGGGCTGCCATTTTAGTTCATGTGTGTGTAAAGGCACATTTCCCAATACTTAGGACAATCTATTGTATATTACTTGTGATACTGAGCATGGCTATGGGCTTAGGGCTGGTTCACACCACAGCAATGGACAACACACGTGCTCACTGCTCACTAGCTAAGTGGCTAGCAAATACACCTGGCACCCAAAAGGTTGCTAGCTCATGTCCCGGATATGCTAATGCTTGTGTTGAAGTTTATAATAAACCCCTGGTTGGGTTTCTCACCACAATCCAAAGACAGGCTGGCATTTTATTTATCTCTTGTCCAAATAATCTGTAATGTAAGCAAGTTATTTTGGGACTTTAAATTGGAAGCTCATTGCAGCCAGGGACTTGGACATTTCAAATTATAGGGTTTACACTGCACAGGCTCATCTGGTTAGAAAACTGTTGCTTGGATCAGTATTTCTCAACTCCAGTCCTCAAGGCATCCCAATAGCTCATGCTTTCAGGATTTCCCTCAGATGAAACAGCTGTGGTAATTACTAAGGCAGTAAACCTGATCAAATCAGTTTTGCAAAATAATGTAAAGCCTGAGAACATGACCTGTTACGTGAGGACAGGGTTGATAACCACTGACTTAGAATTTTGTCCTGGAGTTATACTGAGCTGATGAACATAGCCAAGGGTTAACACAGCAAATAGTATTAGGTATTGCAGACTCTCAGGTGAAATAAATTTGAAAATAAGGATTGAAAGTTACTGGTGGGCTTGTACTTCTAATGGCGTGTGTCAGTGCTAGCTTATATAAGGCACTTCAGTAGAGGGTGGTGGTTTGTCCTGCTGACGGGTCAGGTTTGTTGCTGTTGTTTTGTAGGCAAAGGGGGAATGTTGGGACTTTGGCCCCCCCCCCCCAGAGTCCCAGGGTCGGTTGCGAGAGGGGTTTCTCTGTGAAGAGGAATCTTGTCCTTTTTTTCAACATGGTGGATGGAAGATGTAAGTCAGCGGCCCATGAGGTGCGCTTCCGCAATGCGGTTAGAATCAAAATTTTGGAGGAATCCCGGGAGGAGGATTGCGCAAAGCTGGTCATGGAGAATGTGTTATCACCGTGCAGAGTGGAGGGTAAGGACTTATTATGCATGGCAGAATATCGTACTCAGGGAGTGGTGGAGGTGGTGTTCAGAGAGTATGGGAAATACCGAAGCTTTAAAAGTGATTGGGAAGTGAGAAGAGAACAACCTGGGACTTTATCAGGAACCAACTCCTCAAAGAGCAAAAAAAACTAGGATAAATGAAAAAAGTTTATTTATACAATTAAAAGGACATGGCCTTCAAAGGTAGGTCTTCCATCAAATAGATACACAATGAACATGTAACAAGCCAAAACTGACATAAAATGACAAGCATAACAATACAGTTACAATTGAGACCACTTGCATCACCACTAAGTGGCGGAAATGCCCAACGCATTTTGAAAGTTAAAAAGCTTTCGTGTGAAATTCTTACATCGTAGCCCATGGAAAATGGTTGTAAAACCCATATGTGACAACTGGAAAGGTAACAGATTACTTAAAATTGGAATGTGAGGAGGTGGAATTTGTAGACCTTATAAATAACAGTGTGGGGGTCTGGTCTGGAAAGAGACTGTACCATTGTAGGCTTTACGTTAATGACCACGCAGAGGACCACCTCGAACATGTTAAGCAGACATTCCAAATTGGTCGCAATAGGGGGTTTCTCAAATATTCTGGGATGCCTGCCTATTGTTGGAAGTGCGGATCAATGGGACATGTGACACAAGATTGTGACCTACTGCAGAGGTGCAGAAACTGTTAAGGGTTAGGTCACACTGCTGAGAAATGTACCGTTCCCAAGAAGTGCACATATTGCCAGAGCACAGAGCATCTCTATGAGGATTGTCCTACTAAACCTAAGACTTTTGCAGAGATAGCGGCAGGAGGTAAAAAAACCAGGAAAGCAAACTTACCAGAAGATGATGTCTTAAGGCAGGTGGTGGAGATGGAAAAAGAGATGGAGGCGGAGAGTGGAGAAAGTAGTAAAGGTGATACAGAAAGAGCAGAGCCCAGTGAGAAGGTGGAGAGAGGCGGTGATGTAGTACAAAAGAAAAAATCTGATGCTACAGCGGAGTTAGTAGAAGAGGAGAAAGAAGAGATGGAGTGTCAGACGGTAAAAGAAGCGAGACACCAAGATGATTCAGGAGAAGAGATGGGGAGTAAGAGAAGAAAGGTTGTGAATACGGCTAAAGACTTGTTTGGAGAAAAGGTGGGGTCTCCGGATTCTTTTTCCTGGATCATGGAACTGGAGAAAGAGGAGGCTGAAGGAGGCCCACTAGCATCAGAGCCAGGCGTTGTGAAGAAACTCCAAGATGACAAGGAGAAGGATCCAGGGTAACAAGTGAAGTATGACCTGACAGAAGTTTTCCTTTGTTTACTGCTATAACTCTTTATAGATGCAGTTGAGAGTCGCATGACTTAATGTGCGATTTATCGCAAGTACCAGACGAAGAGCAACAATTTTTGATTTTTTTTCTAAAGTCCAGGCGGATATTTTTTTTGCTGCAAGAGTGCTGGATTGAGTTTAGGTTACAGTATGATGAGTTGAAAAAGGATTGGAAATATGGTCCCTCTGTATGGTCGGGGGAGAATAGTGTGAAGAATTCTGGGGTAGGGATTTTAGTTAAATCAGGGAATGTAGAAATTATTTCAGTTACTCATATTGAGCCAGGTAGGACAATTTTAGTTAAAGTTTCCTTTATGGGGAAGGAGATAAAAATAGTTAATATATATATAGCCCGATAAAGAAAACGAGCGATGTGTTTTGTTTGAGAAAGTACATTTTTTTTTAATGGGGCAAGAGCCAGTTTTATTTATGGGGGACTTCAATTGTATTTTAAGTCTGAGAAATAGATGTGGACCTTAGATAAATCTTCAAAAATATTGAATGATTTGTGTGATGACTTGAGACTGCGAGATTTATGGAGTGTAGTAGGTAACGATCATAATAGGTATACGTGGAAAAGTGTAACAACTAAATCAAGGATTGATCATTGTTTTGTAGTGAATGGGGTGAGTGCAGTGAGTTGGGATTTGTGTGATAATTTATTTTCAGATCATAGTTTGGTTTTGGTTCAAGTAAAAGTGGAAGGATGTGTGTCTGTGCAGAGAGGTTTGTGGAAGTTGAATGAGTTGTTGTTAGAGGATGAAAGGATGTGTGAACAGTTCCGAGTGATGTATGAGAGGTGTAAAAAAGCAAAAATAAGATTTCAAAATAGGTTGAAGTGGTGGGATTGGATCAAAGTACAATGCAAAACTTTTTTCATTAGGTGTGGTATTAACCACTTCCCGACCGCGTGCCGTGTTTTCATGGCGGCAGTCGGGATGCTGAGCGCGAATCGCTGTAAAAAGGCGGCGAACTGCAAACAGCCACTAGGGGGCGAGCCGCGATGAGCAGCCACAGGGAAAGAACGGGAACCGCCGATGTATACACGGCGGTTCCCCGCTCTGTTAGTAGGGGCATGAGTGATCTACTGATCCCTGTCACTGGGATCAGTTAGATCTCTCATGCCCATGTTAGCCCAACCCCCCCACAGTAAGAACACACCCAGGGAACACAGTTAACCCCTAGCTCCCCCCCCCAGGTCCCAAAAATGTCCGACATGTCCGCTGTAATATCGCATTACCGCTAAAAATTGCAGATCGCCGCCATTACTAGTAAAAAAAATAAATAAATAAATAAAAACCCCAGAAATGAATTCTCACCATCTGTAAACCCGGCCACTTTTGCGCAAACCAATCAATAAACGCAGATTGCGATTTTTTTATCACAAATATGAGGAAGAATATAAATCGGCCAAAAACGGTGAAAAAAAAATGTTTTTTTATATTTTTTTTTTGGATTTGAATTTTAGCAAAAAGTAAGAAATTTGGGTTTTTTTTGCAAAATGGCTGCTCTTCTTTTGTTTATAGCGGCGATCAGAAATGACGCAGAGGCGATCAAATACCACCAAAAGAAAGCTCTATTTGTGGGGAAAAAAAGGACGTAAATTTTGTTTGGGTGCAACGTCGCACGACCGCGCAATTGTCAGTTAAATCGACGCATCGCTGAATCGCAAAAAGTGCTCTGATCCTAAAGCTGGAAAACCTTCCGGTTGGTAAGTGGTTAAAAATAGAAAAAAACAGAGACAACAGTATTTCCTTTTGAATACAAGATGGCAGTGTATGATCAAATTGAAAGCTATAGGTGTGGACGTGATTGAAAAGCTAGAGCAAGTGTGTGAGGAAAGGAAAAGATGGATGAATGAGAGAGTGAAGGAGATTGTATATAGAGTAAAGGTGAAGGAATTAGAGATGGATGAGAAATGCACAAGGTTTTTTTTTAACCGCTTGCCGACGGCTGATCGGCAATTGACGGCGACAATGTGGCTCTGTAACGCGAATCGCCGTCATACGACGGCGGCCGCGATACAGAGCCACTGTGAGCGCGCGCGCGCGCGCTCACTGTGTCCGGGGGGTCCAGGGAGCGGGTCCGGCGGCTTCGATTGCCGCCGGCCACCCGCGATGCCCCCCCCGGAACGAATGAGCGGAGGTCCGTCGCGCGCGAGTGTCACCGAGACATAGCGCCGGCGGCAGCATACTGCCGCTAAGCGCAATGTCTCGGTGTAACAGCGGCAGTTAACGGCTAGTCGGCAGCCGTTCGCCAATTTTTTTTTGGAACACGTAAAGAGTAGGTAGAGATTAAGGAAGTGGAAATGAGATATATGTTAGAGGAAGTGAGAGAGTAAGTAGGTAGAAAAGGAAAGGAGTGTGTGAACGAGATCGAAAAGTTAGTGCAGGTGTGGATATCGAAAGTTAAACTAGTATGTGACGGTAGAACATAAGTTTTCCTTTATGACAACAGAGACAAAAAAAGATAAAAATTG
>BLSH010553601.1:92354-107240 GCA_018402905.1 Glandirana rugosa | reverse complement strand
CGTCTCTCCCCCCATATACCGCAATACTTTCCGCTCCACTAGCTACCTGCAATACAAAGTGAAACGTACGTAAGTGAACGTCCTTTGATACCACTTTAGGCCAGACCCAAAATGGTCGGTGGAACCGTCACAAACAAGGCCTGGTCCAAAACGTCAGGTGAACACAGGTGGTTGTCTACCATATTTCATTCGTCCAGACCTAGTCTACGAAACGAGACCGAACCCTGAGTCCTCGGTAGTTTGGACTCTTTCGAACTTGACTTCAAACGAAATACTGATCTCAACCCGCTTGGGTCTGACACATTTTCCTTCCTTTTGCAGACCTCCAGGACCTTCCTGGACTTTTTTACAGCATTTTTAAGATTTTTCATTAAAATTACCAGAACCCCGGATCCGAACCCGGACTTTTTTTTGAAAAGTCCGGGTCCGGGTCCCAGACACCCCAAAGTTCGGTACGGACCCGAACTTTACAGTCTGGGTTCGCCCAACTCTAGTCATAAAGCAAACTTCAGTTCAAGCTTTCTCAGGTTTGATGGCTCCTGAGTCCCAAGCCAGAGCAAAGCATCTGATCCAGACCTGCTTACTTTATACCATCTGTTGGTGGACACAAGTGGACTGCAAAACCTGGTCCGGAACAAACACTGCCAAGGTGGCTGGTAAAACCCAGACCGGATTTCACCATAGTTTCCTGCAAGTGAATGCATGCAAAGTGAAACATAACGTCCATCGATCACCTCGCCTTTCATAACGCCATATACCCCCCTCTCTGCTCAAGCCTCTGCAGCTGAGCAACTGTCCCAACCAGACAATTTATACGGTAAAGGGCATCTGCATTATTTTGGAGTTTCCCAGCTCTATGTTCCACTGTGAACCTAAATTCTTGAAGATCAAGGAACCACGTTGTCACCCGACTGTTTTTCTCCTTGTTATCACACAACCATCTAAGAGGGGCATGATCAATGACTATTTTGAATGGTCTCCCCAACAGGTAATATTTCAGGGCATCTAAGGCCCATTTGATAGCTAAACATTCCTTCTCAGCAATGGCATAGTTTTTCTCATGTTGGTTGAGCTTTCTGCTCAGGTAACCACTGGGTGCTCCTCCCCGTCTCTGACTTGGGACAGTACAGCACCCAGTCCCACATCACAGGCATCTGTCTGCACCACAAACTCCTTTGTGGAATCTGGGGTCACGAGCACAGGTTGTGCACAAAGGGCTTGCTTCAACATTTGAAATGCCTCATGATTCCACCTGATCATGACCGACTCTCTATCCTTCCTCAGATCTGTCAGGGGGGCTACAATGGTGGCAAAATTGGGTATAAAATGCCTGTAGTAACCTGTGGTTCCAAGAAATGCACAAACTTGCATTTTATTTATAGGTTGGGGCCACTTTTCAGCTGCCTCAATTTTATTGATCTGAGGCTTAATCAGCCTCTGACCAATAATGTAGCTGAGGTATTTGGCCTCCTCCAAGCCTATGGCACACTTTCTGGGGTTGGCAGTGAGTCCTGCTTTCCTAACAGAATCTACTAATGCTTGCACCCGTCGCAAATGAGATTCCCAATCTGGGCTGTGGATGACTACATCGTCCAAATAGGTGGCTGCATATTGGTGATGTGGTCTTAAGGTCTTATCCATCATTCTCTGGAATGAGGCAGGAGCACCATGCAAGCCAAAAGGCATCCGCTTATACTGGAAGGACCTCTTGGGGGTATAAAATGCAGTTTTCTCTTTCGAAGACTCGTTAAGGGTATCTGCCAATAACCTTTAGTCAGATCTAATGTAGTTATGCACTGTCACGTGCCTGGTGGGTGAGTCTGACAATGCAGTGGGCAACCTCTCTTGCGGCCCTGGTTCGGGAACCCCTGGTAGAGTAGACAGGAAGCTCCGGAGCACAGGGGGGCACAAGGGCTGAGATGGCTGCAGATGATGGTGTGCAGATCCCGTAGAGCAGTGGTTCTCAACTCCTGTCCTCAGGACCCACCAACAGGCCAGATTTTAAATATTACCTTGGGGAGATGCAGACTAGAATAATGCAATCACTGAGCAGCAAATGATACAACCTGGGATGTATTTCAGTTATCCTGAAAACCTGGTCTGTTAGTGGGTCCTGAGGACAGGAGTTGAGAACCACTACCGTAGAGGCTCGTGCTAGGCAGAAGGTTGGTCAAACAGGCTGGGTCAGTAACTGGCGGACAAGTGCGGTACAGTGGAAATAGGCAGGCGGATGGTCGGATACAGGCAGGGTCATCAACAAGCAGGCAGCAGAGGTACACAAGGATCAGGCGGAAGAGGGGTCGTAGACAAGCTGAGGGTCGTGCAGGCAGAGTTCAAGCAGAGTAGGGCAAGCCGGGTCACAGGTACAGGATATCTCAGGAAAGTAGTCACGGAACACTTCAGGAAACGCTGTAGATCAGACAGCACTTGCTGCAGGGTTTGCTGGGTAAAAATAGAGCCATTCGGCGCCGTTCCCGGTGCGGGCGCGCACGTGAATGGGCAAATATCGCTAATAAAGTCCTTTCACTGCAGGCTCTCTCCTAAAATGCACAGGGCAGGCACCTCCCAATCTGTCAACAAGCCTGTCGACCCGAGTCATTGGGTACGCATCAAATTTAGACACGCTGTTCAACTTCCTGAAATCATTACAAAACCTTATAGTTCCATCTGGTTTTGGGATCAACACTATAGGACTTGACCAGTCACTATGGGACTCCTCTGTCATGTCCAGCTCTACGATGTTCTTTATTTCATTTGCAAATGCCTCCCGCCTAGCCTTGGGTATTCTATAGGGCTTTACATTTACGTGGACACCTGGTTCAATAATTATGTCATGCTGTATAACTGTAATCAGTCTGGACATTTGGGAGAAAAAGTCTATTCTTACAAAATTCTTTAATGTCCTTCTATTGGGCCACTGACAAGGCTTCAGTTATGGGTACTTCAGGTGTCAAGGGGACCATGTCCTTTTGGGGGGTTGGCATTTTCAGTAAAGTCTCTGTCCTTCCAAGGTTTCAAGAGACTAGCGTGATATATTTGCTCGGGTTTCCTATTCCCTGGCTGGTAAACTTTGTAGTATACCTCCCCTACTCTTTCCATAATTTAAAAGGGACCTTGCCACTTTGCTAGGAATTTACTCTCAACTGTGTGGACTAGATCCAGCACTCTATCACCAGGGTTGAAAACCTGGGTCTTGGCACCACGATTATAAACCCTTCTCTGGGCCTTCTGGGCTTGTTCCATATGTTCCCGTACAAGCAGCATGACAGCAGCGATTCTGTCTTGCTTAAGTGAGATATGCCCGATGATGGCTCTATTGAATGTGGCATTAACCTCCAGCTGGGGGCTGGATTCCAGCTCCTCCTGCTCTCCAGCCATTACAGAAAAAGGAAAAGGATCTTCTCCTTCCTTGGACACGCCAACAGTTTCCCTTTCAATTTTGTAATCAAAAGGGTCTGGTATGAGTTCCAGTGTTTCCTCAGCAGGGGGAGCTCTGTCCTCCCGACACCTTTTGTTTTCCCATAAACTCCAAAAGTGGGGAAAATCTCTCCCCACTAGGGCTTCATGAAGCAGTGAGGGTACCACCCCCAATGAATGTGCCACTATGCCCCAAGGGGTATCAATCTCAACCATAGCAGTCTAGTAGTCACATGTGTCACCATTTATGCAAGTAATCCCAATAGTGCTAGGGTATAACTTTGCAGGATTTATGCAATCACCTTTGACTAATGTCACCACACTACCAGAATCTCAGCAGAGCCCTAACTGGCTTTCCATCAACTGAAATTACACACATTTGTTTTTCCATGCATCCCTGACATGTTGCAGTACATGCTACCTGTACAAAAAGAGACATGCGCTTTTTTCAAGTAAACATTATCAGATTACATTGGTTCATCATTTAGGGAACAGTTGGCAGTGATAACATTTCATGTGTTCTGTACCTAGTCCTCTAAATGGCCTCAGAGACCAAGTTCCTAAACTATTTGGCCAGTCTCCAAATCCTGAGCCCATAGTCTCATTATCTGTGGCAACAGTCTTCTAATTTTTGCTGACAACCTTGAACCCTGGAACAGTCTTACTGGATCCCCTGGGAGTTTTTTTCACCCCTAGAGACATTGGAGTGGGGCATGGATGGGTTAAACAAGTCCTTGGCAGCAGTATATCTCTCCACCAGGTCCACCAGCTGGTTTGCAGTCTTAGGGTCCCCATGACTGACCCATTTCCTCAAAGTGACAGGGAGCACTTCTAAATAATGGTCCACGACCACACGCTCCACAATCTTAGGACCCGGCAAAGTCTCTGGCTGCAGCCATTTCTTGGTGAGGTGTATCAATTCAAACATTTGTGAGCGTGTGGCTTGTCAGTACTGTATGACCACCGATGCACCTGAAGAGCCCGGACTGCAATGGTGACACCCATGCGTGCAAGTATCTCGGCTTTCAATGTCTCATAATCCTGGGCTGCATCTGGTTCCAGGTCTTAATAGGCCTTTTGGGGTTCTCCTGTCAGAAAGGGCACTAGCAATCCTGCCCATTGCCCTTTTTGCCATCCTTCTCGAACAGCGACTCTTTCAAAAGTTGCTAGGTACACTTCCACATCATCTGCAGGTGTCATCTTCTGCAGGAAATAGCTGGCAGGTGCCAGTTTCTGTTCCACCAGCAAAGGACTTGTGGACCTCTTTTTTAACTCCACCAGGGCCTCCGCAAACTGGCAATATGCCTCCTGCTGTGCTGCAACGACCTATGCGACTTGGTGATTGATTTCCTGCTGCTGGCGATTGGTTTCCTGCTGGGTTCCAGTGGCCTGCAGCAGAACTTTTAACACATCCCACATCTCTCCACTTTTTTAGAAAGATGCCCACTGAAAAACCACCATCTGTGGGGGGTTAGCTCAAGGGGGATCACCTTCCCTGGTAAAAAAGGCTGTCCAAACGGCAGGTTTTCTTAAAAGCTGACTTGTAGCCAGTTTAATTTTAAAAGGTTGCATAAAAACAAAACAAACAAAATAGAAAATAAATCCTTGCCATCCAGGTTTTTACTAAACATCTTCAGTTTCACTAACTGAGCGGTGAAGGGTTTCTCCCAGTCATCCACAAAACAAAGAAAATGCAAACCTTTTTGTTTCAGTCATAAAGCAAACTTCAGTTCAAGCTCTCTCAGGTTTGATGGCTCCTGAGTCCCAGGCCAAAGCATCTGGTCCAGACCTGCTTCCTTTATACCATCTGTTGATGGACACAAGTGGACCGCAAAATTTTGTCCGGAACCAACCCTGCCAAGGTGGCTGGTAAAAACCGGCCCGTATTCCACCTTAGTTTCCTGCAAGTGAACGCACGTGAGGTGAAACAAAACATCCATCAATCACCTCGCCTTTCATAGCGCCACAATACTTAGAAATTTAAAATCACTTTAAAGTGGAAGTAAAGCTTCCTATCGTTTTCAGCCAAGGAAGATGCCATCTTGGCCTCTGTTTAATCTTCAACTGCCATGGTGCTGCACATGTGATCAGTTATGACACCAGCCATTGGATGGTTTGATAATTTGTTTGAGAACGCATCCATGTACCGGAAATGTAACGTTTTTTTGAACCTGTTAAATATATGGGTTTATTTCCGCTTTAAACTTTAAAAGTCTATACTTTTATTATAAGAAGTCTCATACATACTTACTCTTGCTCACAGAAAGATAAATTGATGGTCCCAAGGAAAAAAACGAGCAACAGGGATTTCTTCAAGGTGAACATCTTTGGGCTCTGTGGATAATTTGGATTCACGGAAAGAAACAGAAGACAAAATTGAAAACATGACTCAAAAATAGCACCCTAATGTTAAGTACAAATATAATAATTGTTCCAGTACTATAAAAGGTCCAATGTTCATTTGCTCTAATCCATCATAATAGATCTAATGCACCTAGAATTCATTATTGGCTGGTTGAGTGATTTTTCATATGGATTTGCTTGATACTTTCCAGACCTTACTAGATCTGGCTGCCCATGGATAAAATAATGATTAAGGGGTCTATCTTATTCCTCAATTCCAAAAAAGGAATAAGTCAGCAGATTCTTAGATGCTGTTGCAGCTGGTTCGCAAAAACGGATGTTCCAATCTCCATTGAGCATGGTTTCCAGGGCGTTCTATCCTAAATACGAATACCTTTTGCCTCACCTGGGCTACCCACTCTGGCTCTCACCCAAGCAGTGCTAAAGGGTATTAGATTGAAATGAATGTTACTGTATGTGAATCTGCTTTACTAACTAGACTTCGGCTTAATATACACACTGCCTACTTTGACTGCTGGCCGCGGGAAAACGCAAAATGCAGCAAAATTGCTACAGTTTTGTTGCAGTTTTGCCGCAGTTTGCATTTTCCTGTGGCCAATGGTCAAAACACCTATTCTGAAGGCGATTCTTCTGCGTTCAGGAGAGGGAGGTTGAGGGAGGTTGAAGCTAACCGCAGCAGCTCCTAAACTCTGGTAAAAGCCTATGTGTACATTGACACATAGGTTTTTATGAAGTTGAGTTTAGGAGTTGTGGCAAAAAATGACAAAAGCTCCTAAACTCACAAGGCAGAGAAGAACTTTAAATGGGGATTAAAGTAATATGATTTAACACGTATATGACATTTATCTATTGAAAAGCTACTTGATTCAGAGCTGTCTGAACTTTAATGATTAAGCTAAATACAGCCCAGAGAGCCTACAAGAGTTCACATGTGTAAATCTACAACATAAATCACTAAGAACATTGGTATAAAAAAAGTCATATAGACATGATAGGTAATCATTCTTTCTAAAAAAAAAGGCGTTTTATTCGTATGGTTGACCATACTTATTTAGCAACCATTGTAGTGAAACAATGGATTCCTCAAATGTAGTTAAAGATTAAAAAGCAATAGGAAAATGAACGACTTAAAAAATGAATTGTGCAAAATAAGCCATTATGGTAAAATGATATGAGGAACCTTACCATCATTTAAAATCAAAATGAAACAGAGGAGTCATTTAAACTTTACCTGAAATCTGAATACCAAGGTTTCTTTCATCATTGATAATTACATTAAGATAACGTTATTTCAGCATATACTTACCGGGTAGTTCAGTTGGTGCTGAGAATGTAGACAGCTGGAAGACTTCAGTGGAGGTCTACTCTACAAAGATCGGGGTTGGCTTATATAATAGAAGACAAACAAGTTGAGTAAACAGAAGTTTTAATTAAAGTTTAATTTAGAAGTCACATCTTTCTTTGCTCACATACCTGATACCACGTGTATTTACTAAAATATTTACCTTATAGCCTCCAGCCAGGTGGGACAAATATCAGCACCCAGTCAGCAGTTTAGTTATCGCCTGATCTGCTAGTTAGAGAGTTTTAATCTAAAATCAATTTAAGTGGAATCCCAGTCCACATTTTTGTTTGGTTTTATATAGAGTAGCATGGGGTCATTTTGGACAGTTAGTTATTCCTGTTTAAGAGTTCAGTCAGTCAGAAAGTGACTGTTACATTAACATCCAATTTTGTATGTGAATTGCTGTTGCAATAAAGTTTATTGCTGTATAGCTGTGTCCTAACGCTGTGTTTGTATTTCCCGGGATGGCTGTGTAAGATGCTTACGGAGCATATCAGATATTGGAGGATCTCACAGTTGATGCTGCTCATACCTTGGCTGGGTTGAGAGGCCACGGGCTCGAAAGACCTCCTATAATCAAGAGGTCCACCTGTTCTGGTAAGGAGACACCTGCTATAGTGGTGGTGGAATGACTGGTGACGTCACTCAATGCGGATTACAGATGTTTCACTGTGGTGTCCTGAACTGTGTGGAGACTTGAATTTATGAATCAACCTTCGCCTCTTAATATATGGACTTTTACTGTTTATATGAAGCACTCTGATGGTGACCTATGAGGGGCAGTGCAGCCTTATAATATAAACAGACTGTTCATGCCATTTGTGTCGGGTGGTTTTAGGTTGCAGCTGCAATTTTATTAACATTTCCTGCCACTTGTCAATTAGCATTTAATTTTAATTTTAGCGCGGTTTTCTTTCCCTGTTTATTAAAATCAGTTTAAGTGGAATTCCAGCCCACATTTTTGTTTGGTTTTATATACAGTAGCATGGGGTCATTTTGGACAGTCAGTTATTCCTGTTTAAGCATTCAGTCAGTCAGAAAGTGACCGGCACATTAACATCTAATTTTGTATGTGAATTGCTGTTGCAATAAAATTTACTTGGTACCAGAAAGTAACCGGATTCTGGGGACAGACCCCGCTTTCGGGAGACTCTCCTTAGATAAAAAGTTTCCCCATTTCTGTCTCCAGCAATGGTGGGGCTCAGGTTGGCATTCAGACTTCCCAACCTCAGGCCAGCCCAGCATGAGGAGGGACACAGGATTATTGCCCTTGTGCTGCCTCCATCCCACTGCTTCAACCAATAGGGACTGGCATGACTGAACCCCCAGTACCCCATCTTTTCTACTATCATTAGCCCAACATATTTGAACCCACTCCAGAGTCCAGCCAGTGATTTGGAAGAAAAGAGACAGGCTGACACCCAGTGCTGCTCACCAGGTCAGCCGCCCCTGAGGAAGAGAGACATGAGAGGGAGGAAATGGAATAATCAGGTAAGAAGAAATAAGAGCCCAGTGATATCTGCTGCTGAATCTGTCTCACCAGTGGTGGCCCATCCATTAGGGGTGCACGGGCGCTGCCCCCCCATCCATGCATCTGGTCCCCTAATCTCCTCTCCGCCAATCAGGATCCTATTAGACGCCTAGAAGGAGGAGAGAGGAGACACAGGCCAGAGGAGAAGACCAACCCATCCACCAGCATCAGCCATTCACCACCTGTGACCAGGGATGGCTCACCCACAGTGGCTCAGCCATCCAGCACTCCCCAGGTCGGACAGGGGAAGGAGGAGGAGGATGGGAGATCGGAGTCATTCCGGGCATATCTGTCATGCAATATTCCCCAGGGGGTTGGAACGGCCTCATCTCCCACCGAGGGCTGGGGGTGGCGTTGGTTTTCCGTCCCCTCGAATTATCGAGCACCAGCCGCCACTGTGTCTCACAATGCACAGCCACAGTGCCCCCTGTCACTATAATAATTGACATGTAGAGTTGAGCGAACTTCTGGAAGTCCGGGTTCTGCTGGTTCGGACTAACTTCGGGACAAAGTCCGGGTTCGGACAGAACCCGAACTTTGTCCCGGACCCCGAACCCCATTGAAATCAATGGGGACCCGAACTTTTAGGCACAAAAATGGCTGTAAAGTCCTGGAAAGTCCTAGAGGTCTGCAAAAGGATGGATGTGGGGGTAAGGGTGGGACAAGTGCCCTACAAAGAAATGGGGACAGGGAAATAACTAAAAGCATTTTTAAAAAAAAAATCATAAAAAAATCAAAAATGGAGGTGGATGTGGACCATCTTTAAACTGTGTCTGAAAAGTATTAATTAACGGTAGAAGCCATATCACTGTTCTAAAATCATCTTCAAACTGTGTCAAAAAGTATAAATAAGCCGGGAGAAACCATATCGCTGTTCTACAATCATCTGGAAACTGTGTGTAACACTTTAACTAAAACCGGGAGAAGCCATACTACTGTTCTGCAAGCATCTGGAAACTGTGTGCAACACTTTAACTAAAACCGGGAGAAACCTTACTACTGTTCTGCAAACATCTGGAAACTGTGTGTAACACTTTAACTAAAACCGGGAGAAACCATACTACTGTTCTGCAAACATCTGGAAACTGTGTGTAACACTTTAACTAAAACCGGGAGAAACCATACTACTGTTCTGCAAACATCTGGAAACTGTATGTATCACTTTAACTAAAACCGGGCGAACCCATATCACTGTTCTAAAATCATCTAAAAACTCTGTGTGAAACTATAGCAGAGCGAACCCATATCACTGTTCTAACATCATCTAAAAACTCTGTGAAACTATAGCAGAGCGAACCCATATCACTGTTCTAAAATCATCTAAAAATTCTGTGTGAAACTATAGCAGAGCGATCCCATATCCCTGTTCATCTCTCTGCTATAGTTTCACACACAGTTTCCAGTTGTTTGCAGAACAGTAGTATGGTTTCTCCCGGTTTTAGTTAAAGTGTTACACACAGTTTCCAGATGTTTGCAGAACAGTAGTATGGTTTCTCCCGGTTTTAGTTAAAGTGTTACACACAGTTTCCAGATGTTTGCAGAACAGGAGTATGGTTTCTCCCGGTTTTAGTTAAAGTGTTACACACAGTTTCCAGATGTTTGCAGAACAGTAGTATGGTTTCTCCCGGTTTTAGTTAAAGTGTTACACACAGTTTCCAAATGCTTGCAGAACAGTGATATGGGTTCTCCCGGCTTATTTATACTTTTTTCACACAGTTTGAAGATGATTTTAGAACAGTGATATGGCTTCTACCGTTAATTAATACTTTTCAGACACAGTTTGAAGATGAACCACATCCACCTCCATTTTTGATTTTTTTTAAAAAATGCTTTTAGTTATTTCCCTGTCCCCATTTCTTTGTAGGACACTTGTCCGACCCTTACCCCCATTTTCCTTCCTTTTGCAGACCTCTAGGACTTTCCAGGACTTTTTTACAGCAATTTTCAGAACTTCTAGTAAATTTACCAGAACCCCGGGCCCGAACCTGGACTTTTTTGAAAAGTCCGGGTTCGGGTCCGGGTCCCGGACACCCAAAAGTTCGGTACGGACCCGAACTTTACAGTCCGGCTTCGCTCAACACTATTGACATGGAAAGGCGAATACTGAGAAAACAGTTACCTGGAATTCTAGCATAGCTTTTTTTCATGCTGGCAGCTTTAGGAAAGATTTGTCTTTTCATGTTGATTTATATTTTGAACAAAGAACAATCCTCCTGCGTTCAGGTATATTGTTCCAAAGGAGATGTAATAGAAAATAAATAAAAAAATACCGTACAATATTCTACACAGTTTCCAGATGTTTGCAGAACAATAGTATGGTTTCTCCCGGTTTTAGTTAAAGTGTTACACACAGTTTCCAGATGTTTGCAGAACAGTAGTATGGTTTCTCCCGGTTTTAGTTAAAGTGTTACACACAGTTTCCAGATGCTTGCAGAACAGTGATATGGGTTCTCCCAGCTTATTTATACTTTTTTCACACAGTTTGAAGATGATTTTAGAACAGTGATATGGCTTCTACCGTTAATTAATACTTTTGAGACACAGTTTGAAGATGGTCCACATCCACCTCCATTTTTGATTTTTTTTTAAAAATGCTTTTAGTTATTTCCCTGTCCCCATTTCTTTGTAGGACACTTGTCCGACCCTTTCCCCCATTTCCTTCCTTTTGCAGACCTCTAGGACTTTCCAGGACTTTTTTACAGCAATTTTCAGAACTTCTAGTAAATTTACCAGAACCCCGGACCCGAACCCGGACTTTTTTTAAAAGTCCGGGTTTGGGTCCGGGTCCCGGACACCCAAAAGTTCGGTACGGACCCGAACTTTACAGTCCGGGTTCCCTCAACACTATTGACATGGAAAGGCGAATACTGAGAAAACAGTTACCTGGAATTCTAGCATAGCTTTTTTTCATGCTGGCAGCTTTAGGAAAGATTTGTCTTTTCATGTTGATTTATATTTTGAACAAAGAACAATCCTCCTGCGTTCAGGTATATTGTTCCAAAGGAGATGTAATAGAAAATAAATAAAAAAATACCGTACAATATTCTACCAATTAGTACCAAGTGTAAGTACAAATAAATGGATAGTGCAAGTACAAAAAATCATGACAGTGATCAGTGCTCCAATATTTCAGTAGTTCATATGCATATGAAAGAGTTCATAACTCCTTAAATATAAAAGTGACAGTCCACATGAAAATCTAATAAAGTGCTTAAAACACTGTGGGTGTCTTCCTGTGCTGAATGCTTCAGGAGTTGTGCATTTATCCTTAGTGCAATCTATGTGCTCTCCTCCATGACGATTAAAAATCACCTTAAGCTGTAATATCTTTGATGTCAGCGAAGGGGTCAGTCACCATAGGACTGTACACTCTTTTCCTGTGGTTTAAACCTCCAGCACTCCGATATGGTCAGCAGGACATAAAGGGTTAAATGGAAGGGCCCCTCATGCTGTAGTATTTAAGCAATGAATTGTTTATTAAATAGTAAATGCTTACATTAAAAAATGATAACGACAGCTATAAACAGGTAAAAATTGGCATGTGGCCGCCTCTCACATCACATTCGGTATCAGGTCACTCCTACGCGTTACGTCACACCTCCTGACTTCATCAAGGGAACCTGATTGATTGTTACAGTACTGTATTTATGAGAAAATGATCCAGGCCCCATTTTCTTGTAGTTCGCTGCTATAGCAAGTAGAGATGTAATACGGGCGCCATTTTGTTGTAGACCACGGCTAAATAAGGTTCAGTTATTGTGAAGAGGGTTTCATTATTTCTATCTAAATAAGGTTTCTTAGCTGACGAATACCAGAGCATCTATTTGACTAGTACATTTGTATAATAAGTGGCTCTAATGTGTGGGATAGATGCGGCCGATCAGAGCGGCCATTTTACCTTAGACTTTTCAGCTTTTCAATGGGTGGCTGGTTTTATTGCAGGGATTAAAATAGAAGCATATGTTGCTCTCTTGTGTTAAGGCGGTCTATATTTTATCAAATGCAGGGACATTTTTAATAATCCTATGATGCAAATCTGTTGTTTCTACTTGTGGTAATGTAATAACCAATTATCAGCATTTAAGGGTATTTAACTGCTGCATACATCTGCCAAATATGTCTCTTATTGCTGGCTAGTGCATTTTCATATGTGACAAATGTGCTGTTGCCATTTTGTTGTGGTCCTCTATATGTTTATGTGTAATTCCAGCTATTACAATGTAAAGTGCTGAAGTGAGTAATTATTAGAATCCCATACCGGAGTTGAGGTGTTAGGTTTGCAACAGTATCAGCAAAAAGATCCAGAATGAAATATAGATAAAGTCTATTAAAAGTTCTATGATGCAAATCTGTGGTTTCTACTTGTGGTAACGTAATAACCAAGTATCAGCATTTAAGGGTATTTGACTGCTGCATATATGTCTCTTATTGCTAGTTAGTGCATTCTCATATGTGGCAAAGGTGCAGTCGCCATTTTGTTGTGGTCCACTATATGTGCAGTTCCAGCTTTTACAATGTAAAGTGCTGAAGTTAGTAATTATTAGAATCCCATAACTGAGTTGAGGTGTTAGGTTAGCAGCAGTAAAAAGGTCCAAAATAAAATAAAGATAGAGTTTTAGATAGGATAATAATAAATAGTAATAGTAATAAACAATTTTTAAATACTGAATGAACAGGTAATAAATATAAAGTAAAAAAGCTATATCTCTTATTGCTAGTTAGTACATTCTCATTCGTGTCATAGGTGTGGTCGCCATTTTGTTGTGGTCCTCTATATGTTTATGTGCAATTCCAGCTATTACAATGTAAAGTGCTGAAGTTAGTAATTATTAGAATCCCATACCGGGGTTGAGGTGTTAAGTTAACAACAGTATCAGCAAAAAGGTCCAAAATGCCATCTATATAAAGTCTTAGATAGAATAATAATACATAGTAATAGTAATAAACAAGTATTACATATTGCATGAACAGGTAATAAATATATAGTCAAAAAGCTATAGTTTGATATCAAATAATGAATATTAATAACTAGCTGATGAATGGATGTGAGTATTCCTCCACACACAGGGCTTTGCAGCCTCCCTCAGGACCATGGGCATCCAAAGGTACTAAGAGACAAACAAACAAGAGAAGGGCGCACCGACTTAGTGCAATACCATTAAAAATATTTATTAAGAATAAAATGACAGAGGGTGTGTACTCACAAACATTGGAGATATAAAGGCACATCAAAGTCATAAAATAAACAGAACGCCTCCAGGACTACTGGGATACTCCAAATCAGCAAGGAGACCAGAACGTGTACATAGTGGCCAGTCTAACGCGTTTCGAGGGTGAACCCTCGTCTTCAGAGCCTACGGACCAAATTACCTACTCCACATATATTTACACATAGATGTAATGATCGCTAATGCAATTTCCCTCCCCTCAGGGCGGGGAGAGTACCTGGAGGTCGAATCTAACCACAGCAACAAATGACCAGACCCACCCCTCTTGGGGGTGTAGGAGGGGAGAGATGTGCATATGATGAACAGTGCACTCAGATACAGATGTTAGTATATATACAGTCTTAATTACATTAGTGCCCACAACCCATATGTATGTTCATATATATATGTCCCAAAGGATGATCACCAGTATACCATACAGTGAGAATCATAGCAGAGAAATATTTGTTTAAACTGGCACACAGCTGTGCCCTTTTACATACCCACATACACCTGTTCCAGTCACAGAGAATGTTCAGCTTACAGGTAAGGCTTACAGAGGAAGTAATCAGCAGGCATGCATTCCTCTTAGCGTCCCAAACTCAGGTGGGAGGCACATGTAGGGAAGTGTTCTTTTGTACACTGTCTATGAGTTTGTTTACTTTAATGCCTGGTGCCTACCATAGAGTTCTGTTACAAACAGATTCTTCCTGTTAAGAGGTTGTTTCCTGCCCCTGCTAAAAGGTCAAGAAACCTCTCAAGGCTATATATGTGGATGTCTTACAGGAAGTGAGGAGAGAGACCAGACACATGATATGCCAGCAAGAGGTGCTGCAGACTGATTTTGTGATATCTCCTTTCAGGCTAAAAAGGGACAATACAATATAGGCAAGCATTACTGCCTTGTTTAGCTCACTGTTATATTTCTGTTACTCCTATGTGAGACACCCATACATTTTCCCGTGTCGACACACGGTCAAATTTGTTTATAAAGAGACGATACTAAGAGTGACATACCATAT
>BLSH010553601.1:66131-81132 GCA_018402905.1 Glandirana rugosa | reverse complement strand
CCCCTCTCTCTCACCCCCTCTCTCTCACGCCTTCCCTCACCTTCCTCTCCCTTCCTTTCTCTCTCACCCCCTCTCTTTCTCTCTTACCTCCCCTCTGCACCCTCACCTATCTCTTTCTCTCTCACCACGTCTCTAACCCCCCCCTTTTCTTGTTCTCAGTAAAATATGTATTCTGTTAGTAGATTCTCCATGTTTTGTACAAAGTAATAAAATAATAAAAATGACTGCCCTACTAAAACCAACCTCTGCTCTATTGACACTGTCCTTTTTTTGGGGGGGGGGGTGGAGCCTTTGCCCCGGGTGAAAGAATGTCTAGCTTTAGCACTGCTCCCAACGATCATCCCAGGTCAAAAGGGATGCATCGCGGGGAGTGAAGTGAGGGATAACTCGAACAGAGCGATACAACTGATTCATTGGGCAGAGCGGCAGGCACCCCCCCCCCAGCCTTCACCTTTCTGCCGACACTGAGAAGGCGTTTGACAGGGTGGACTGGACGTATCTTCACATAGTAATGACCAGATTGGGTTTAAGCCCTAATATGCTGGCCTGGCTATTCTCCCTTTATAGCTCCCCTGCAGCTAAAGTAAAGGTCAACGGGGTGCTGTCAGACTCATTCCCCATCCGTAATGGTATGCGACAGGGGTGCCCTCTGTCTCTCCTAATTTTTGCCATCACCCTAGAACCACTGCTTAACAAAATATGGCTTAATGAATCTATCAAAGGGTTTAAAGTGGGGTCAAGGGAACACAAGTTATCAGCCTACGCAGGCAATGTTTTGTTCTACGTCGCTGATCCTCTGACTTCCCTTCCTAACATTATGGCTGAAGTGGGAGTTTTCCAATGGCTTTCAAACTTTAAGATAAATTATAGCAAATCAGAAATCCTTCCGCTAAGTGTGCCTCAGGGATTGCGTACACAGTTGCAAACCTCATTCTCCTTTACCTGGTGCAATTATGCTCCGCTGCTCTTAACCATTAGAGTGGATTTGCAGAATTGGAATTGTGAGGCCTTCTCCTGGATGGGCCGAGTCAATGTCCTGAAGATGAATGTGTTACTCCGAATCCTTTTTTATTCGCAAATGGTGCCCATTTCCTTACCCAGGCCTTGCTTCTTAACCCTAAATAGCGTTTTCTTGAAGTATATCTGAAGTGGGAGGAGTCTTCGGTTAGTCTTCGGTTAGCACTTTGTACAATACAACGCCCCAGGAGGAGGGACGGTATGGGGGTACCGGTCATTTGTAAATACTATGAAGCGATTGCTCCACAGTGAATATTAGATCGGTACCATAATGTGACCCCTAAGCTGTGGATCCCGCTAGATACGTTTCTGGCAGGACATAATCTATCACATGCTCCAGGTGAATATCTCACTTTCTTTAGGACTTGGCCAGCTGACGGGGAGATTAGATGTGGTTGATTTATACAAAACCAGGACCTATTGTCACTGGCTACACTGAGGGCACAGTATGGGTCTTTTCCCATGGATGAGTGGCGCTATAGACAGCTCCAGCCTTTGTGAATAGCTTACCCCAGGACATTCACTCCCCTACCACGGTGACTCCCTTTGAACGGCTGTGTATGTCTACATCGGCCATCCCTCATGCTGTATCAATATTATATGGGATGCTGCAGTCACTGAATGGCAAAATAAAACCTCTGTACATCAGGAATGGGGGGGGGGACCTCCAGAATGTCTTTACTGACCAACAGTTAGATCAATTGTATTGCCTTACACATTTGAGTTTGGTGGACACGAAAATGCAGGAAAATAGCTTTAAAATACTGACCCAGTGGTATAGAGTCCCTTCTAAACTTGCCAGGATCTACCCTTCCACATCTGATACCTGTTGGAGAGAGTGCAGCCTTAGAGGTTCTTTCCTCAACATTTGGTGGGATTGTCCTAAGCTACAGCCTTTTTGGCAGGACATTAGATCTCAAATTTGGGCTGTGTTGGATATTGAGGTCCCCGCTGGAGATGCTGCTGCATGTGCCCGCCATTCCTCTCAGCCATTACCGTAGATCTGTTCTGCCTCATTTCCTAAATGTAGCCAGACGGCTAATCCCTATTTTTTGGAAAAAGGTGCAAATTCCTACCCGGGATGATTGGGTTCTTATGGTGAACAAAATAATGGCTGCAGAGGAGTAGATGGTGATGTACAGGGATCGTCATGATAAATTCTATAGCATTTGGGTCACCTGGATACATTACACTGGCAAGGACCTCTCAGACTCTGAAGGGGCAACGCTTGATAAATCTTCTACCACTGATGGAGCCGGTTCTGCAACAAATCCCCCCACTAGAACTTTAACAGTATCCCCACTAGCCACTAGCCATTAGCCATGATGCATATATATATATATATATATACGATGCTAGGTTGATCGATACACGGACCACTGTTTTAGGTTGTTGTTTGTTGGATCTCTGATCCACTTATGTTTTTTTCATAAATCTGTTTACTATCCCCCCTTTGCCTTCTCTTTTCCACTACTAATCTCTCCCCCGTGCCTTAGCCATGTTCGGATGTTAAAGTCACCCATGATATAGTGTGGGGAAGGGAGGAATGAGGCGTCTCCTTTATGATGAGGTTTATAAGACGCAGTATGTTTCAGATGATCCATGCGCCCTGTCATCTCCCCCTTCACCCCCCTTGCCTATATTAAGCCACGAGCAAGACACTGATATGGATCCTTTTATGTTAGATAGATAGGACAATGTTCCCAAGCGGGATTATGAGGTGCAATAGAATAAATACCTTACAGACATTATAGCATAAAAACATTGAATCTTTTATTGGTTTACAACATATAATTTTTAAGAAGACGAAAATTGTATAAAACCATACAGTACAGCTGTTGACGGGCTGGTGATTCCAACATACGGGAAGGGTTTTACATTGATGGTGGTAAATCAGACGATTATTGTCCCAACATGATTTGACTGGGTAGGCTTTCTCAGGGGATCTAATAGTCCGCCACCAATTGTGTGCTTAAATGAATATAAATACAAAATAACAATTATCCAAATAATTTAATAATAATATAGTACTCCATATTATTTGACATTTTCAACACATATCCAGTCATGAGGTCACTCCCCCTCTCTCTCTCCCCCTCTCAGCCCCCTTCAGATGGACAGGTACCCAAAGACTTACCAGGATGAAACCCAAATCGCCTATCTGGAGGCGTAGACAGTCCACAACCACAGGGAACCCAGCACTTCTACCATTGCAGGAGACGCATATAGTCCAAGCTGAGATAGATAGCACAGAAATAAATACCTGAAAAATGGAACCAGACCAATTATTATAAAATACATCCAGCACCGCCAGATTGCTCAAAATTGATATATTAGGTACTCACCTAGTAAGTGTGCAGGATAATGGCACTCACCGCCTACAAATATCTATATATATTTCACGATCTGGCTTTTACTTGAAAAGAAGAAAAACAGCAAATAAACTTACATGCGTCACATGGTAGCATCAATTTGACTGGGGGCGTAAAAACCACTGCACATTCATTGAAATAGGCCTAACTCGGATCAAAATCATGAAAAATGCCAACACGTCTTGCTATCGCAGTAGGCATTCATCGTTTGGATATAGGTTTAATATGATCACCAATTCTAACTCGGAAAGCTCTTTTTGTCTTTCCGACATAGAAACCTCCACATACACAGATAGCCAAATAGACAACTCCTATGGTGTTACAAGTCACTCTATGTTGAGGGTGATGGAGTAGTCCATTCGGCAGCTGGGCAGTGGAGGTATTAGCCATAAATGGACACATATCGCAGTGTCCACAGGAAAATGTACCAGGCTCTAAGGCCTTGGTTTTAATTGTGGGATTAAAATGGCTTTGTACTAGTTTATCTCGAAGTGAAGGAGCACGTCTATATGTAATTTGAGGGTATTGACCTATATATCTAAAAAGTTAATCATTTTCTGACTCATTTCAAATGTAAATTGGTTACCTAGACCAAATTTATTTGAAAAGTTATATATTATATAATTTTATTTCCACCCTATTGTTCCAACCTTTATAATTGATACCCCATTAAACTAAACTTCAATTCAGCATATTATTTCCTGTGATTACATGTCCATCCATACATTTGTTTCTAGGTGTTTCGATTGGAGTTTTTTACTATTACTAATAGAGTGGCACCTAATTGCAAGGGATCCACTCTAGGTCTATTTCAATGAATGTGCGGTGGTTTTTAGGCCTCCAGTCAAATTGATGCTACCATGTGACTCATGTAAGTTTATTTGCTGTTTTTCTTCTTTTCAAGTAAAAGCCAGATTGTGAAATATATATAGATATTTGTAGGCGGTGAGTGCTATGATCCTGTACACTTACTAGGTGGGGGACTTCATTAAATAATATATCAATTTTGAGCAATCTGGCGGTGCTGGATGTATTTTATAATAATTGGTCTGGTTCCATTTTTCTGGTATTTGTTTTTGTGCTATCCATCTCAGCTTGGACTATATGCATCTCCTGCAATGGTAGAAGTGCTGGGTTTCCTGTGGTTGTGGACCGTCTACGCCTCCAGATAGGTGATTTGGGTTTCATCTTGGTAAATCTTTGGGTACCTGTCCATCTGAAGGGGGCTGGGAGTGGGAGAGAGAGAGGGGGCGTGACCTCATGACTAGATATGTGTTGAAAATGTCAAATAATATGGAGTACTATATTAATGAATTTTTTGGATAATTGTTATTTTGTATTTATATTCATTTAAGCACACAATTGGTGGCGGACTATTAGATCCCCTGAGGAAGCCTACCCAGGCAAAACATGTTGGGACAATAATCGTCTGATTTACCACCATCAATGTAAAACCCTTCCCGTATGTTGGAATCACCAGCCCGTCAACAGCTGTACTGTATGGTTTTACACAATTTTCATCTTCTTAAAACATATATTTTGTAAACCAATAAAAGATTCAATGTTTTTATGCTATAATGTCTGTAAGGTATTTATTCTATTGCACCACATAATCCCGCTTGGGAACATTGTCCTATCTATCTAACTAATTTTATGGGATGAGGTGACTAAAAACTTAATAAAATTAGTCTGAGTGCCAGGGAACATCAAAATGTCAAATCAAAATTTCAATTTGGTGTTTTAATACACATTTGTTCCCTACTTAGGTGCACCCTGGTGATTATCTCAGACAAAAACACACTGGAAAAAATAAATAATATATATTGGTGCATGTGAATAAACCCAAGCTCTCCTATTTGTGGATAGCTTCTTCTCTTTGTATACTTTGTTTTCTTCTTGGGGTTGTTATTTATAGAGCTGTGTTGTAAATTTGATTTTGTGTGAGCACATCCGGTAGCCTCCAGTGAATACCCTTGGGCCCCTGCCAACATGGCTAATTTTTGTGGGGAGGCTTGGGAGGGTCTTTTGGCCAAAACTGAGGAAGCCCAAACCAACTCAAACATTTCTGAGGAGGATTTGGACAAAGCATTTACCAGACTGCAACAAATGCTGGAAAAGAAAGTAAGAATCTTTTGGCATAAAAAATTCTTTTGAAAAATATATAGAAAACAAAATCATACCATGGGGACTTAGGATTCAAATTTTTCCCAATATACGTAAAATAGGTAATTCCCTCAAATCAATGTGGGAACATAACTTGCAAACCTGCTCCTTGGAAATGCTTTCCATTCTATGCAAAAACTATGATCATGAGATTGCTGCTATGGGTCAATTGATCATTAAATGGTACGCTGAATTTCAATCTATATGTGCTAGTACGAAATTTACCAAAAGGGAGGAAAAGGTCAGGGAACATGTTGAAAAATATGCTCTTGAGACTATTAGGAACAAGGAACAAAAATTTTCCAGTTATATGCATGCCTATGAGACAGACTTTTTAGGAAATCTACCTTTTCCTCTACGGCAAATAAAAATAAAACTGATCTGGTGTCTAACCTCTCTTCAACTTCTTCCCTGTCATCTAGTCAATCGACGATATATCACGATCTATCGGAGGATAGATTGCCGGAAAGAAGGAAAGGTGATTACATAGAAACATAGAAACATAGAAAAGTGACGGCAGAAAAAGACTGAGTAGTCCATCGAGTCTGCCCCTTTTTATTTATTTATTTTTTATTTTATTTTTTTTTTTTACATTAACCTTGTTATCTGACTATGGATTTATGTTTATCCCAAGCATGTTTGAAGCCATTTACTGTTGACTGTCTCACAACCTCTGTTGGTTGTTTATTCCAATCATCAACCACCCTTTCAGTAAAATAATACTTTCTAAGATTAGTTTTGAACTTCCCCCCAGTTAGTTTGAGGTCATGTCCCCGTGTTCTTGATTTTGGTTTCATATTGAAAAGACTGCCCTCCTGAACCTTATTCACCCCCTTGAGGTATTTAAAGGTTTCAATCATGTCTCCCCTCTCCCTTCTTTCCTCCAGACTGTACATATTACGTTCCTGAAGTCGCTCTTGATATGTTTTATCCCCCAGACCTTTCACCATTTTTGTTACCCGTCTCTGAACTCGTTCTATTTTATCAATATCTTTTTGTAAGTGAGGTCTCCAGAACTGGACACAGTATTCTAAGTGAGGTCTCACTAAAGATCTATATAGAGGAATCAGAACCTCCTTCCTCCTGCTGGTGATCCCTCTACTGATACATCCCAGAATTCTATTTGCTTTTCCCACTGCCTGGTTACACTGTTTGCTCATTTTGCAATCATCTGAAATAAGCACCCCCAAATCTTTTTCTTCTGTAGTGCTGGCCAACACTGTGCCCCCAATGCTGTACTCTCTAAGCGGATTCTTTTTCCCTAGATGCATTATTTTACATTTAGGAATATTGAACTGCAGTCTCCACTGCTTTGACCAATCTTCCAGCAATGCCAAATCATGTTCCATGTTACAGACACCTCCAGGGATATCAACCCTATTACATACCTTTGTATCATCAGCAAAGAGACATACATTGCCCAGCAAACCTTTAGTTATATCACTTACATATAGGTTGAATAGAACAGGACCCAGTACAGAGCCTTGTGGTACCCCACTAGTGACTGGTCTCTGTTCTGAGTGAACCCCATTTACAACCACACTCTGGGATCTATCCTTTAGCCAACTGCATATCCACTGAACCACCCAAGGGTTAAGTCCCAGCTTGTACAACTTTTGTATCAGATCGTTATGTGGAACTGTATCAAATGCCTTGCTGAAATCAAGATATGCTATGTCCACAGCACCACCCTGGTCCAAAACATTGGTAATATAGTCAAAGAATTCAATCAGGTTTGTCTGGCACGATCTGCCCTCAGTAAAGCCATGTTGCTTTGGGTCCAGCAAGCTGTGTATTTTTAGGTGATCAATGATCCTTCTTTTGAGAAGTGATTCCATTACCTTGACTACTGATTCTGAACAATTATCCACTAACTCACTGCAAAGACACTTAGATACAACGTTGGTACGTCGACCACAAATGGGACGTTCGAAACCCTCACTTGCACGGCCTACGGCCTCAACTTTATCCTCACCCCAGATCACACTCGGCACTCCTGCGCACGGCCCTACACTTACTCCAAAATCACAGTCCACTGTAGCATCGGCACTCGGTACACACGGCAACACTGTTGCGAAGGTGAGTGATTTACCTATTAATGAAACATCACCGTCATGTTCACCTATGGTAGACACTAGAGTGGCACCTATTTTTTTACCAAAGAATCAAAAATCCACCACAAATCCCAGTCTGACAAATGCACCTCCAATGACAATTTAACTTGTCCAGAATTGGAGATTATTAATCTTTCACAATATACATTATCTGAGGCAGAATCCCAGATGCTGAAGTTGGGAAAGACCGATATTTTTATCCTTGTTAAAGACATCCATTTGTTTGCTAGAAAACTCACATATAAAGTTATGTATAATCAATCTGTTGAAGAAGTTTCACAGCCCTCTGAATACATATCCCAATCGGACCTGGATGAGTCCCAGGCCCTTTTGGATTTGATGGAACTATGGGAAGGAGTCCATGTGGATGATGGATCCACCTGGCCTTTGGCCCCACCCACCATCTTGGTAGCGGGGGTTTCATTCCCTCCACCCAGCCCTTTCAAACCCAAGTCCACTGCTTTCCCTTTACTCAACACAAACCCAAATATATGGGCATTCGTTCAACAGACTACCAAAGAGATAGAACGAATGAATATCAATGTCCCCAATCAAGTGAACTTAACCAAAACTCAGAGATTAGCAATAAAGTCACTACAATCGAACACCAGCATTACTTTTAAAATGGCAGATAAAGGAGAGAATATAGTAGTCATGGATACAAATGAGTATGAATCCATGTGTAAAAACACTCTACTAAAGAAGGAATGGTATCGTCCCATCTCTAAAATAGTGATCACTAAATATGAAAATGAATATTATAACCTGATTTTGAAAGCACTCCATAGAGGAACTATTAATAAGTATACATGGTCATTTCTTAATACAAAAGATCCTAAGCTACCCATTTTTTATGCCCTACCAAAAGTGCATAAGTCCCTTACTAAACCATCGGGTCGTCCAATTATATTGGGATATGCGGGTGTGACGGAGTATGCCAGTCTCTTAGTGGACAATTATCTAAGACCTCATGTGACAGCCCTATTTTCTTACGTACGTTATACCATCGACCTTTTACGCATGGTTGATGGAATACACTTACCGGAAAATTTTTGGCTTATTGCTCTTGATATTGAAAGTCTCTATAATAGTATTCCCCATACCAAGGGCTTGGAAGTTATAAAAAAGCATTTAAGAGAAAGGGGTCCTTCAGCTGAAAAATACAACCTTTTTGTACTGGATTTGCTAAAATTTATCTTGACACGGAATGTGTTCATGTTTGGATCTTCCCACTACCTCCAGGTGCAGGAGGTAGCGATGAGGACACGTTGTGCCCCATCATATGCCTACCTGTACCTGGGGGGGTGGGAACGAGAATTCTTTGCTAACGAGTCTTTATCTTTGTTTCTTGTCTATATTGCGGCATGGTATCGTTATATTGACGACGATTTTATGGACAGGTACAAAACAAGAATTTTTACAGTTTTTTGAGAAAATTTTAGTTAATGACTTTAACCTTAAATTTACATTTGAACTGAGTCAGAAAATGATTAACTTTTTAGATATCCAATCCATATATTTTCTCATCATTATATAGAAAACCCTCGGCGGGTAATACAATACTTCATGCGGATAGTGCCCATCCTGAACCACTTATCCAAAGCATACCACATAGCCAGTATTTGCATGTAAAACGCAACTGTAGTAGATCAGAGGAATTTGAATTAGCGGCGAGGGACCTTTACAATAGATTATGACAACGTGGCTATACTCACTCTTGATTAAAGAGAGCCTATAAGAGGGCCAAGAATGGGGATAGAAGAGATCTGATTCTTTCAAGAACCAACAAAAAAACAGACCAATCCGTGAGACTCATAACAAGATATACCATCCAACATGCCAAGATTAAGAATATTATAAAAAAACATTGGCCCCTACTTAAGGCAGATCCTTTAGTAAGTAGATATAGGTCAATACCCTCAAATTACATATAGACATGCTCCTTCACTTCAAGATAAACTGGTACAAAGCCATTTTAATCCCACAATTAAAACCAAGGCCTTAGAGCCTGGTACATTTTCCTGTGGACACTGCAATGTTTTTATGCTATAATGTCTGTAAGGTATTTATTCTATTGCACCGCATAATCCCGCTTGGGAACATTGTCCTATCTATCTAACTAATTCTATGGGATGAGGTGCCTAAAAACTTTATAAAATTAGTCTGAGTGCCAGGGAACATCAAAATGTCAAATCAAAATAATATATATAGTATATATAAAATATGTAAAATATAGATCATATCAAAAAAACAAAACATTTGATACATGTTCCCCAGGGCAGTACCCAGGCCCCCGTACCCTTTTTATGGCCAATAACTGCATATAAGCCTTCAAAATAGGGACTTTTTATTTTTCAAGTTTGAGTCTCATAGACTTTAATAGGGCTTGGGTCCGAACTTTTGCGAGTTGTTTGAGAGTTCTGGCGCGAACTGAACCTGAGGATGTTCGGGCCAACTCTATAGGAGAACTGGAGGGTGAGAGATCTATCCAGGTTTCCATTGCTAGACTGGTATCACAAAACGCTGTCAGTCCTATAATTCGGGGTCTAAGCTTCTGGTAATCAGTATAACTGTGGAAAGGTGGTGGAGCACTGGAGGGTTTTTCACAAACTTGAAATTTGATCACCGAATTAATGGACATTTTTGCAGTGTGGATCACTTGATTGTTGTTTTCTTTTACATATGTATATATTATTGGAATCACCAATTTGGTCATTTGATTGGACACTTTTTTTTTATTATAAACACATGTATTATGATTGCATTAGTTTAAGTCATGTGATTTAAAGCAGAACACTTTTTTGGACTTATATGTTTCGATAATTGTATTCCAATATCTGGTGAGTGCTGCTGCCCTTTTTTAATGTAATTAGTTGCACTGCACTAAGTGCCGTTTTCACATTTACATTTCCTTCTATAGCTCTGCCCAGCCAAGCACATTCCCAGATGGCACACTCATTTCCAGGCTTCCACCAGTATTCATATAAGAGGACTGTCTAGATCTCCAAGGCCTTAAGCACCCCATTGCAGGACCCTCAGAAGAAAGGCAGGGGAGACAGGCAACAACATCTATTCCTCTGATGGTCTGTACCACCTCGCCTGGAACTTCAGCCCTGAAATGGGCCCTTTAGTTCAGCTCTGCAGGCACTACATCTTCAGCAGTACTGGTTACCTCACACCCATGCCCCATCTATCTTGGGCCCCACCTATACTGACATTGATATTGATACTCACTACAACCATGACATCACTAGAGGAGGGACTTTCCCAAAAGGGAGCCAACACCCAATTCCAACTCTTCCTTTACCATACTATTGTGGTGGGTAGGCTAACTGCACCGGCCAACATGTGTGTAACTTTGTATGTAGACAAGTAAGAATAGCAGAATTTTGTCACATTCATCCAGTGAAAGCTTTATACAAAGTGTGCTGCTATGTTTAACCACTTAAGGACCTCAAGGATGGCACTGTGTCGCTTTAACTGACAATTGCTCGGTTGTGCGACGTTGTACCCAAACAAAATTGTTGTCCCTTTTTTCCAACAAATAGAGCTTTCTTTTTGGTGGTATTTGATCACCTCTGCGGTTTTAATTTTTTGCAGTATAAACAAAAAAAGAGCGTCAATTTTGAAAAAATAAAACAATATTTGTTACTTTTTGCTATAATAAATATCCCCAAAAAAAGTATTCATCTGTTTAGGCCAATATGTATTCTTCTACATATTTTTGATAAAAAAACCCTGCAATAAGCGTATATTGATTGATTTGCGCAAAAGTTATAGCGTTTACAAAATAGGGGATAGATTTATGGCATTTTTATTATTTATTTATCTTTTACTAGTAATGGTGGCAATCAGTGATTTTTAGCATGACTGTGTGGCGGACAGATCGGACAATTAACTGACATTTGTGACACTGTTTTTGGAACCAGTGACATTATTACAGTAATCATTGCTAAAGATATGCACTGTTATTGTACTAATGACACTGGCAGGGAAGGGGTTAACACCAGAAGTGATCAAGGGGTTAAATGTGTTCCCTCACTGTGTGTTCTAACTGTATGGGGGATGGGCTGCCTGGGGAAACGCACAGATCCGTCTTCCTGTATAGCATGGATCTCCCCTGTCAGAACAGAGATCTGTCTTGTTTACACAGGCAGATCCCCATTCTGTCACTGCGGGGAATGATCGCGGGTTTGCCGGAGGACATTGAGTTCCCCCACCCTCTGATTGGCTCCCCCCGCTGGTGCACCCACAAAAGCCCTTTCCCACGAAGCCCATTCCAAAACTGTAAGCTAACCATTGTATTTAATAACAGGGGCTTTGACTGGCGTTCGGAGAGCTTTAACAAAGCGTGTCCAAAGCCTTGTTTGGACTGATCCATTCTGTGTGCTTTTATCTTGATTGGATAAAGTGGAGGATCTATCCGGATCAGTGGGGCTGCTGAATCCAAATGAAAGTCGATATATGATTACATTGCCAGAAAAGTGCGCTAAGGACATTATTTCCCCCAATAATGTAGGTTCGTTATATAAAAATAGTAAAAAAGAAGAAAACACATTGTATGTGATATCTTTATTTTTTATAAGACATCTGATGTGCATTTATCTAAATGACATTCAACATCAGATGATTTCCATTTTCAGAGTTTTAACATTTTCTGGATATTTTACAAATTATTTGTGGCAAGAAATTAGCGGCCAGACCTGCCAACAATGGTAAAAATCGTTTTTCAACGTCCCTTTCATTTGGATCATCTCTTATTTCTTCTTCATTGGCGTCTCTCCTAGAAAAAGACACAGTTATCAGTAAATAAAACAACATTGATTATTACACAAAAACTGCATTTCACTGGGACCACAAATGTGTATTTTTAGGCCACGTTGGCCACTATTCTATGACCACAGTAACATGGTGAAGGAATACGGCACAGCGGGATGCCACAAACGTGGATCTCTTATTGAATAGCCAGCTGGAACATTCTGATGTGTTTCATGTTACGGCACAGAGCTTTCCCATTGGTAAGTGGACTATGTCACAGTTGGGACTAAAAAGGTTTCATCATATATATTGTGGGATTATCACATTGATTTGTATTTTTACATCACAATTTGTGCCTGTTCTTAATTTATGCCAGAATTTAGCACTATCACAATTCACACATAACTTTAGCTTTGCACAAATTAGGTAAAAATTAAGACTTTGGATTTATTTAAAGAGGAACTGCAGTTTGCTCACATAATTTGTAATAAAAACATCTTTGCCATTCTGAAGCTTCCCTCTAACCCCTTTGCATATTATTTTATATATAATATGATTCTATACTTGCCAAATATGCTGCAGAAATCTCCCTCCACTGAATCTGGCTGCAATCATTTTAACTGTGGTTAGCTGAAGCTGCTGCCTGTTCACTTCCTGGATGTACACAGACACACAGAGGCGCACCTCCAGCTCTGCAGCTCTCATTGGCCCTCTTATGACTCACCCCCCTCCCTTTCTGGCAAATTCTCACAAGAGTGAGAGAGAGAGCTGTGCATGAGGTCAAATGCCATGGCATTTTTTCCAGACAAGAAACAGGAAGTGGACTGTATAAGGTATTTACTGGAAAAAAAGTTTTACTATCCAAAGTTAAAACAACAAGGGCAGAGGAAAGATGAAAAAATGACTGAAGTTCCGCTTTAAGATTAATGCTAAGCATTGCTCTTGTTCTTTTAATATTCCAGTTGAATACATGTACAGGGGGTGCATGTGGTGAGCTGCTGTTGCCCATTTTTGATGCTTCTGCATTTAATTAATGGCTATTTTAGGGGTATAATATTGTATTCTATCAGCTTCATTAGTATTGAAGTAGGCCCATAAACACGGGCACTGTGCATAAGTTATATTGGGGAGCTATGCATCCTAATGCAGAGAATGCATTAAAGCAATACATACTGTGTGTGTGTGTGTGGGGGGGGGGGGTTAGCTCAAGGGGGGTCACCTTCCCTGGGAAAAAAGGCAGTCCAAAGGGCAGGTTTTCTTAAAAGCTGACTTGTAGCCAGTTTTCTTTTAAAAGCATAAAAAATAAAACAATCAAAGCAGAAAATAAATCCTTGCCATCCAGGCTCTTACTAAGCATCTTCAGTTTCTCTAACTGAGCGATGAAGGGCTTCTGCCAGTCACCCACAAAACAAAGAAAATGCAAACCATTTTGTTTCAGTCATAAAGCAAACTTCAGTTCAAGCTCTCTAAGGGTTGATAGCTCCTGAGTCCCAGGCCAGAGCAAAGCATCTGATCCCGACCTGCTTCCTTTATACCACCTGTTGATGGACACAAGTGGACCGCAAAACCTGGTCCAGAACAAACTCTGCCAAGGCGGCTGGTAAAACCCGGACCGGATTCCACCTTACATACCTACAAGGGAACACATGCAAAGTGAAACATAACATCCATCGATTACCTCGCCTTTCATAACGCCATATATCCCCCCTCTGCTCAAGCCCATGCGGCTGAGCAACTGTCCCAAACAGACAATTTATACTGTAAAGGCCATCTGCATTATTTTGGAGTTTCCCAGCTCTATGTTCCACTGTGAACCTAAATTCTTGAAAAGCAAGGAACCACCTTGTCACCCGACTGTTTTTCTCCTTGTTATCACACATCACACATCAATTTAAGATCAGCGACTATTTTGAATGGTCTCCCCAACAGGTAATATTTCGGGGCATCTAAGGCCCATTTGATAGCTAAACATTCCTTCTCAACAATGGCATAGTTTTTCTCGTGTTGGTTGAGCTTTCTGCTCAGGTAAACCACTGGGTGTTCCTCCCCATCTCTGACTTGGGACAGTACAGCACCCAGTCCCACATCAGAGGCGTCTGTCTGCACCACAAACTCCTTTATGAAATATGGGGTCACGAGTAGAGTTGAGCGAACCTCTGGAGGTTCGGGTTCTGCTGGTCCGGCCGAACTTCGGGACAAAGTCCGGGTCCGGACGGAACCCGAACGATCGCACGGACACCGAACCCCATTGAAATCAATGGGGACCCGAACTTTTAGGCACAAAAATGGCTGTAACAAAGTCCTGGAAAGCCCTAGAGCGCTGCAAAAGGAAGTAAAATGGGGGTAAGGGTAGGGCAAGTGCCCTACAAAAAAATGGGGACAGGGAAATAACTTTAAATATTTTTAAAAAAATAAAAACATAAAAAAATGCAAAAATGGAGGTGAATGTGGATCATCTTCAAACTGTGTCTGAAAAGTATTAATTAACGGTAGAAGCCATATAACTGTTCTAAAATCATCTTCAAACTAGGGCAAGTGCCCTACAAAAAAATGGGGATAGGGAAAATAAATTAAAAT
>BLSH010553601.1:39913-66121 GCA_018402905.1 Glandirana rugosa | reverse complement strand
TGTAAGTGACCAAGTACTTCGGGATCACCCCTCTCTAAAAGGGGTGAAAACCTCAAATACCCTTTTGTTTTCAACAGCACTCCTGTCTCGAGGGGGACGACTCCTTTGGGACCTTGAGTATGGTCTGAGAAAACTAATGTTTTAACTTTCCCTTTGACAACCGGACAGACTCCTTCCTCTTCTAGGAAAAGGAAAAAGACATTACCGGCCCCTCGTCCTCCTCGATCTTAGGTCGGGGGTCGACCTCCAATTACGGGGTGAGTTATCTCGGTCTCTTTTGTAATTTTACTATCTACCCCTTGAACAACTTAGATTATATCACAACAGAAAAGGGATGTACCGAAAATTTCCAACACCACCAACACCAGCAACACCAGCATCAGCAGCAGCACCATGACCACGTCCCTTATTTGCTCTCCTCATTGGGCCCGCAAATGTATTATGTAGCCCTATGTAAGCAAGTTATATTTAAAAGCCATGTAGGGAAAAGACAACACTATATTAGATTCAACAAGTTCCCCATCTATCATTTTAATGTTTTCTCTGGCTCTATTGAGTGGGGCATTAACCTCCAGCTGGGGGCTGGATTCTAGCTCCTCCTGCTCCCCGGCCATTACAGAAAAAGGAAAAGGATCTTCTCCTTCCTCAGACAGGCCAACAGTTTCCCTTTCAATTTTGTAATCAAAAGAGTCTGGTATGAGTTCCAGGGTTTCCTCAGCAGGGGGAGCTCTGTCCTCACGACAACTTTTGTTTTCCCATAAACTCCAAAAGTGGGGAAAATCTCTCCCCACTAGGGCTTCATGAACCAGTGAATGTACCACCCCCACTGAATGTGCCACTATGCCCCAAGGGGTATCAATCTCAACCACAGCAGTCTAGTAGTCACGTGTGTCACCTTGTGTGCAAATAACCCCAATAGTGCTAGGGTATAACTTTGCAGGATTTATACAATCTTCTTTGACTAATGTCACCACACTACCAGAATCTCAGCAGAGCTGTAACTGGCTTTCCATCAACTGAAATTACACACGTTTGTTTTTCCATGTGTCCCTGTGCAAAAAGAGACATGCCTTTTTTCAAGTAAGCATTATCACATTGCATTGGCTCATCATTTAGGCAACAGTTAGCAGCAATATGACCAAACTCATGGCTGCGATAACATTTCATGTGTTCTGTACCCAGTCCTCTAGACAGCCTCAGAGACCAAGTTCCTAAACTATTTGGCCAGTTTCCAGATCCTAGGCCCATAGTCTTATTATCTGTGTCATCAGTCTTGTAATTTTTTTACCACGCCCTTGAACCCTGGAACAGTCTTACCGGATCCCCTGGGCGATTTTTCACCCCTAGAGACATTGGAGTGGGGCACAGATGGGTTAAACAAGTCCTCGGCAGCAGTATATCTCTCCACCAGGTCCACCAGCTGGTTTGCAGTCTTAGGGTCCCCATGGCTGACCCATTTCCTCAAAGTGGCAGGGAGCACTCGTAAATAATGGTCCATGACCACACGCTCCACAATCTTAGGACCCGGCAAAGTCTCTGGCTGCAGCCATTTCTTGGTGAGGTGTATCAATTCAAACATTTGGGAGCAGGGTGGCTTGTCAGTACTGTATGAACACCGATGCACTCGTTGAGCCCGGACTGCAATGGTGACACCCATATGTGCAAGTATCTTGGCTTTCAATGTCTCATAATCCTGGGCTGCATCTGGCTCCAAGCCTTTTGGGGTTCTCCTGTCAGAAAGGGCACTAGCAATCCTGCCCATTGCTCTTTTTGCCATCCTTCTCGAACAGCGAAACTTTCAAAATTTGCTAGGTACGCTTCCACATCATCTGCAGGTGTCATCTTCTGCAGGAAATAGCTGGCACGTGCCATTTTCTGTTCCACCAGCAAAGGACATGCAGACCTCTTTTTTAACTCCACCAGGGCCTCCGCAAACTGGCAATTTGTCTCCTGCTGTGCTGCAGCGACCTCTTTGTCTTGGTGATTGGTTTCCTGCTGCTGGCGATTGGTTTCCTGCTGGGTTGCAGTGGCCTGCAGTAGAACTTTTAACACATCCTCCATCTCTCCACTTTTTTTTAGAAAGATGCCCGCTGAAAAACCACCATCTGTGGGGAATTAGCTCAAGGGGGGTTCATCTTCCCTGGTAAAAAAGGCAGTCCAAACGGCAGGTTTTCTTAAAAGCTGACTTATAGCCAGTTTAATTTTAAAAGGTTGCATAAAAACAAAACAAACAAAACAGAAAATAAATCCTTGCCATCCAGGCTCTTACTAAACATCTTCAGGTTCGCTAACTGAGCGGTAAAGGGCTTTTCCCAGTCACCCACAAAACAAAGAAAATGCAAACCTTTTTGTTTCAGTCATAAAGCAAACTTAAGTTTAAGCTCTCTCAGGTTTGATGGCTCCTGAGTCCCAGGCCAAAGCATCTGGTTCAGACCTTCTTCCTTTATACCATCTGTTGATGGACAAAAGTGGACTGCAAAATCTGACCCGGAACCAACCCTGCCAAGGTGGCTGTTAAAAACCATACTGGATTCCACCTCAGTTTCCTACAAGTGAACGCATGTGAGGTGAAATATAACGTCCATCGATCACCTCGCCTTTCAGAGCACCACAATAGTTAGAAATTTAGAATCACTTTAAAGTGGAAGTAAACCCTCCTATGGTTTTCAGCCAATGAAGCTGCCATCTTGGCTTCTGTTTAATCTTCAACTGCCATGATGCCGCACATGTGATCAGTTATGACACCAGCCATTGGATGGTTTGACAATTTGTTTGAGAACACATCCAATGGGACAGTTACATGCTCGGCATGTGCCAGAAATATAACTGTTTTTTGAACCTGTTAAATCTATGGGTTTACTTCCGCTTTAAGCTTTAAAAGTCTATACTTTTATTATAAGAAGTCTCATACATACTTACTCTTGCTCACAGAGAGATAAATTGATGGTCCCAAGGAAAAAAACGAGCAACAGGGATTTCTTTAAGGTGAACATCTTTGGGCTCTGTGGATAATTTGGATTCACAAAAAGAAATGGAAGACAAAATTGAAAACATGACTCAAAAATAGCACCCTAATGTTAGGTACAAATACAATAATTGTTCCCATACTATAAAAGGTCCAATGTTCATTTGCTCTAATCCATCATAATAGATCACATGCACCTGGAATACATTATTGGCTGGTTCAGTGCTTTTTCACATGGATATGCTTGATGCTTTCCAGACCTTACTAGATCTGGCTGCCCATGGATAAAATAATGATTAAGGGGTGTATCTTATTCCTCAATCCAAAAAAAGGAATAAGTTAGCAGATTCTTAGATGCTGTTGCAGCTGGTTTGCAAAACCGATGTTCCAATCTCCATTGCGTATGGTTTCCAGGGCATTCTATCCTAAACAGGAATACCTTTTGCCTCACTTGGGCTACCCACTCTGGCCCTCACCCAAGCAGTACTAAAGGATATTAGATTGAAATTAATGTTATTGTACATCAATCTGTTTTACTAACTAGACTTAGCTTCATATACACACTGCCTACTTTGACTGCTGGCTGCAGGAAAACGCAAAATGCAGCAAAATTGCGACACAAGTTTGCTACAATTTTGTTGAAGTTTTGCCGCGGTTTGCGTTTTCCTGTGGCCGACGTTCAAAATGCTCCTATTCTGAAGGCAATTCTTCTGTGTTCAGGAGAGGGAGGTTGAGGAAGTTTGAAGCTAACCACAGCAGCCCCTATACCCTGGTAAAAGCCTATGTGTACATTGATTTATGGAGTTGAGTTTAGGAGCTGTGGCAAAACATGACAAAAGCTCCTAAACTCAAGTTTAGGAGCTGCTAGTGTATATGAAGTCGAAGGGTTTCTTTAGGGTCTTTCTTGTAGGAATGGAAAGAGTCCCCAGATAATGGTCTCTATGATATTAATTTATTCCATGTTTGGAGAGAATGAGAATGAGACTATTAAGATTATGTGAAGATAATGGATCATTATAAGGAATATAACTTATGAATGCTATCTATCTACTGTACTATTTCTTAATAAGGGCATAAATGATGGAAGAAGAATATCTTGTGTATAACTATATTAGACTATGTAAAAATATTTGAATCACATGATTGATATTGGAATTCAGTGAAAGTATGTTAGGTTGGCCATAAATGGAGTAAATTTATTTTCTGCAACTACAGGTGTTCTACTGGTGGAGTGGGGTGGGAAACCACCCCTGCCGGAAGAACAGTTATTAATGCTAGTGACTATAACAGCTGCTAGCAATAATCACATGTAAAATCCGGCAGGCTGGTAGTACACAAGTTAATCCATTGATCAACATACATTCAGCCTGCCCATACATGGTTGGAATCTTGGCTGGCTCCTGATGAACTGGATGGGATTTGTAATGTCTCTGGCCAGCTTTAGGTTTTGCTATGTACTGAAGAACAATATCCCATTCCCCTCTTCTACTGTTTGGCTGGTAAGAAGGATTTGAACTACATGTGCTACATATTTCTGCTGTACTAAAATTGTTCTCTAACATCCAGACACACTTTTCCACAAATCTGCACACACAAAACTGACTTACACAAATATTTTTTGTTTCTACTATACCTTTATGTTTCTTAAGTTTTATATTTTGTTTTATTTTCTTACTCAGTAAAATTTACTGTTAAACACATTTTTGACTTTGATTTTGATAAGTAACTTTTATCATTAAACACTTCTCATCCTTAAAAGGTAAATTAAGAAGCACCAAAAAAAAAGTTAACCAAAGAACCATTAATTAGCCTACCAACAGGTACTTATTACGGCACCCCACTATGAAATGTGAAGGAACTTTAGAACCCAAAACTCAAACTAACCAGGGAAAGAAGAGACTTTTGTGCTTTTTTTTTTTTTTTTGAAAATACTTTCTTACTGTAATATTCACAAGGCAGAGTAGAACTTTAAATGGGGATTAAAGTAACATGATTTAACAAGTATATGACATTTATGTATTGTAAAGCTACTTGATTCAGAGCTGTCTGAACTTTAATAATTAAGCTAAATACAGCCCAGAGAGCCTACAAGAGTCCACATGTGTAAATCTACAACATAAATAAATCACTAAAAACATTGGTATAAAAAAGTCATATAGACATGATAGGTAATCATTCTTTCTAAAAAAAAAGGTGTTTTATTCTTCTGGTTGACCATACTTATTTAGCAACCGTGAAACAATGGATTCCTCAAATGTAGTTAAAGGTTAAAAAGAAATGGGAAAAGAAACGACTTAAAAAATTAATTGTGTAAAATAAGCCATTATGGAGAAAATAGATATAAGGAACCTTACCATCATTTAAAATCAAAATGAAACAGAGGAGTCATTTAAACTTTACCTGAAATCTGAATACCAAGGTTTCTTTCCTTATCAATAATTACATTAAGAATAATAATAATAAGATAACGACATTCCAAGATATACTTACCGGTAGTTCAGTTGGTGCTGAGAATGTAGACAGCTGGAAGACTTCAGTGGAGGTCTACTCTACAAAGATCGGGGTTGGCTTATATAATAGAAGACAAATAAGTTGAGTAAACAGAAGTTTTAATTAAAGTTTAATTTAGAAGTCACATCTTTCTTTGCTCACATACCTGATACCACGTGTATTTACTAAAATATTTACCTTATAGCCTCCAGGTGGGACAAATATCAGCACCCAGTCAGCAGTTTAGTTATCGCCTGATCTGCTAGTTAGAGGGTTTTAATCTAAAATCAATTTAAGTGGAATCCCAGTCCAAATTTTTGTTTGGTTTTATATAGAGTAGCATGTGGTCTTTTTAGACAGTTAGTTATTCCTGTTTAAGAGTTCAGTCAGTCAGAAAGTGACCGTCACATTAAATCCAATTTTGTATGTGAATTGCTGTTGTAATAAAGTTTATTGCTATATAGCTTTGTCCTAACGCTGTGCTGGTATTTCCCGATATTGGAGGATCTCACAGTTGATGCTGCTCATACCTTGGCTGGGTTGAGAGGCCGCGGGCTTGAAAGACCTCCTATAATCAAGAGGTCCACCTGTTCTGGTAAGGAGACACCTGCTATAGTGGCGGTGGAATGACTGGTGGCATCACTCAACGTGGATTACAGATATTTCACTGTGGTGTCCTGAACTTTGTGGAGACTTGAATTTATGAATCAACATTCACCTCTTAATATATCGACTTTTACTGTTGTTTATATGAAGCACTCTCATAGTGACCTATGAGGGGCAGCGCAGCCTTATAATATAAACAAACTGTTCATGCCATTTTTGTCTGGTGGTTTTAGGTTGCAGCTGCAATTTTATTGACATTTCCTGCCACTTGTCAATTGGCATTTAATTTTAATTTTAGCGCGGTTTCTTTCCCTGTTTATTAAAATCAGTTTAAGTGGAATTCCAGCCCAAATTTTTGTTTGGTTTTATATACAGTAGCATGTGGTCATTTTTGACAGTTAGTTGTTCCTGTTTAAGTGTTCAGTCAGTCAGAAAGGGGCTGGCACATTAACATCCAATTTTGGATGTGAATTGCTGTTGCAATAAAGTTTACCTGGTACCGGAAAGTAACCAGATTCTGGGGACAGACCCCACTTTCGGGAGACTCTCCTTGGATAAAAAGTTTCCCCATTTCTGTCTCCAGCCATGGCGGGGGTCAGGGTGGCATTCAGACTTCCCAACCCGAGGCCAGCCCAGCATGAGGAGGGACACAAGATTACTGCCATTGTGCTGCTTTCCATCCCACTAATTCAACCAATACTGACTGGCATGACTGAACCCCCAGTACCCCATTTATTCTACTCTCATTAGCCCAACAGATTTCAGCCAGTGAGTTGGAAGAGAAGAGGCAGGCTGACACCCAGTGCTGCTCGCCAGGTCAGCCGCCCCCGAGGAAGACATACATGAGAGGGAGGAAATGGAATAATCAGGTAAGAAGAAATAAGAGCCCAGTGATATCTGCTGTTGAATCTGTCTCACCAGTGGTGGCCCGTCCATTAGGGGTGCATGGGTGCTGTCCCCCCTATCCATGCGTCCGGTCCCCTAATCTCCTCTCTGCCAATCAGGAAGTGGGTCATGAGACCTGTTTCCAGATTGGCCAAAATGGCAGGTGATCCTATTAGATGACTAGGAGGAGGAGAATGGAGACCTAGGCCAGAGGAGAAAGCCGACCCACCAGCCACCACTGTGATCAGGGATGGCTCACCCACAGTGGTTCATCCATCCAGCACTTCCCCAGCACTCGGACAGGGGGGAGGAGGAGGAGGAGAGATCTGAGTCATTCCGGGCATATCCGTCTTGCGACATTCCCCGCATGCATTTCCCTCCAGGGGGGTGGAACGACCTCGTCTCCCACAGAGGGCTGGGGGTGGCATTGGTTTGCCCCCCCTAAATTATCGAGCACCAGCTGCCACTGCGTCTCACAATGTACAGCCACAGTGTCACCTGTCACAGTATTAATTGCTATGGAAAGGCAAATACTGAGAATACAGGATCCTGGAATTCTAGAATAGCTTTTTTTTCATGCTGGCAGCTTTAGGAACTATTTTCCTTTTCATGTTAATTTATATTTTGAACAAAGAACAATCCTCCTGCGCTCAGATGTATTGTTCCAAACGAGATGTAATAGAAAATAAATAGCTGATGAATGGATGTGAGCATTCCTCCACACACAGGGTCTTGCAGCCTTTCTCAGGACCATGGGCATCCAAAGGTACTAAGAGACAAACAAACAAGAGAAGGGTGCACCGACTTAGTGCAATACCATTCAAAATATTTATTAAGAATAAAATAACAGAGGGTGTGTACTCACAAACATAGGAAATATAAAGGCACATCAAAGTAATAAAATGAACAACACTCCTCCATGACTACTGGGATGCTCCAAATCAGCAAGGAGACAAGAACGTGGCCCTTTTCTTCAGAGCCTAAGGGCCAAATGACCTACCCCACATATATATACATATAGATGTAATGAGTTCTAATTGCAATTTCCCTCCCCTCAATGTGGGCAGAGTACCTGGAGGTCGGATCTAACCACAACAACAAATGACCAGACCCACTCCTCTTGGGGGTGTAGGAGGGGAGAGATGTGCATATGATGAACAGTGCACTCAGATACAGATGTTAGTATACATACAGTCTTAATTACATTTGTGCCCACAACCCATATGTATGTTCAAATATATATGTCCCAAAGTATGGTCACCATTATACCATACAGTGAGAATCATTGTAGAGAAACATTTGTTTAAACTGGCACATAGCTGCGCCCTTTTACATACCCACATACACCTGTTCCAGCCACAGAGAATGTTCGGCTTACAGGTAAGGCTTATTGAGGAAGTGCTAAAAGATCCGGAAATGTGGCGGATGTGCATTCCACCAACACTAGGTTTCACTTCCGGGTCACATGCAGCGACACCGCCATTGGGAGAAGGGGGGCTGAATGCACAATGTGATGTGAGCAGGGGTACAAGTCCCATCGTGCCTCTGGGAGTAATTGCACCCATCAGCCTTGCAATGCCTCATGGGAAATGTAGTTCTACAGCAGCTGGAGGGCTGCAGGTTGCCTACCCCTGGATGTGAGACGGGGGGGCGGGCTCAAACTGTAGGTGCCCGCCCAGCCTACTCATAATCCAAAGCCAGCAAAAAAACAATCAAAGCTGCATGGAAGACACTAGAGAGCTGCCCGATGTTCATTGGCTTCTCTTAATGTATGAGTGGGGGCTATTAGGAGAGGGATGAGGTGCAAGGGCAGACAAAACACCCTAACAAATGCATCTCATCTCAACTCCAGGCGATAGTGGAACAAAGAGAAGGAAAACTATATATATAGATATCTATGCAAATATACTCATATAGAGTAATGGTTGGCACAAAAAACAGTCACATTTATGAATATAATGCTCATAGAGGTGACATTTCACACACTTGTTCATACAGCATTCCATCTAACATTGCCAGGCACAACCGAACCAGATCACAAAATGATTCGATCGTTTACCTATTGACCACAAAGGTGTGCTTGGGTACTGTAGATTATAACTAATAGACTACAGAATATACAGTATCTCACAAAAGTGAGTACACCCCTCAAATTCTTGTAAATATTTTATTTTATCTTTTCATGTGACAACACTGACAAAATGACACTTTATTACAATGTAAAGTAGTGAGTGTACAGCTTGTATAGCAGTGTAAATTAGCTGCCCCCTCAAAATAACTCAACACACAGCCATTAATGTCTAAACCGCTGGCAACAAAAGTGAGTACACCCCTAAGTGAAAATGTCCAAATTGGGCCCAATTAGTCATATCCCCCCCCCCCCCCCGGTGTCATGTGACTCATTAGTGTTACAAGGTCTCAGGTGTGAATAGGGAGCAGGTGTGTTAAACCTGGTGTTATCGCTCTCACTCTCTCATATTGTTCACTCTCTTTCGGTTGCCCATCATACGATCTATTCAACTCATGGAAGCAAACTTTCAGTTACAAACGATTGGGGTCAGCATTCCTCTGTGTTTTGTGGACATATGCAGATACTTCCGCAGAAGACTAGGAGGAGCATAATAATTTGTAACTCAATGTAAAATTTGGGCTAGACACATTAAAACCTTATTGGTATTTTATTCTATATGTGTGAAGCCAACCATTCAGCGGTGATCATATGTGTCCTCCTTGCATATATAGAGGACACACTGATAATGGTTACCCCGACTATGAGACACCATCTCACTGACCTTACTCCATCATGACTGTGATGATGTTAAACAGTATTGGTATTCATTGGATTCATAAAATTGTGGTCCTCAGCACTTGTTTGTTCTAGACCCAATCTTCACTAAATTGGTGTCCTAACTCAGTGTTCCTCAACTCCAGTCCTCAAGACCCAGCAACAGGTCATGTTTTCAGGATTTCCATTACTTTGCACAGGTGATTTGATTAGTTTCACTGCCTTAGTAATTACCACAGCCGATTGATCTGCGGGAAATCCTAAAAACACGACCTGTTGGTGGGCCTTGAGGACTGGAGGTGAGGAACCATGTCCTAACTGAAAGCCCACACTAGTAGCTGAAAGAACCCAAAGTGGCGGATATTCTCAATGGAATTGACTCAAAAGCTGGATCTCATTGGGGTAGATATGGAGGTGTTCACTGTCAGATGGACTTGACCCTTTACTCAATCTTTTCTCAAGCAGAATACCTGAAATATCATTTTTTTTAGTGCAAATTGTTAGGCAGTGTAATCTTTTGTTTTGCTGGTTAGCTGGTAAATGTGCGGCAAAATTGTTTCATTTGCTTGCTCTATGCAAAGCTCTTCCATGTGCACTTTACTTTAAAAGCCATCTATAAATTAGGGTGGTTAACATTTTCTTTTTCGCTTGCTGGAATTGATGCAGATAAATATTGGACATGTTCAGCTATCATTTTGCTGTGCTAGGCTTCTGGTGATATGCAACTGAAACCTCTTTTTCTAATTGCAAATTGTTAGCCAGTGTTTTGCTTTTATTGCTGGTTAGCTGGTAAGTGTGCTGGGAAAAATCTTGTTTTGCCAATTCTGAGCCCTGTCTCCCCAGGCTCACAGCAGCACGCATACAGCTGCCACTATCCCTTTCTCTTTTGGGTACCAGCAAACCTTTCCCATCTATTGAGTCCAGAGAGTGGGGCTTACCTCCTCCAGCTTTGATGGCCAATCACAATCCTCACTAGCCCAGCTGCTAGGGATGGGTACAGTCCAGACTGCAGCAGCAGCAAATCCTAATCCTTTTATTCCACTCTCTCTATGTGATTTCTATCTTTGCAGGGAAAAGAGCAAAAAGCTTCAGGGAAAAAAATACAATTTGCTAAGCTGCTTAAAAAGATTGCCAGCCCAGAACCACACAAGTAATGGTCGGGGGTTGCCATTTTAAGAGAGAAGGTATAGCCCAGCAACAAAGTCCAAAATATTCTATTTCTCTCCAGTCTGTTGAACTTAGAAATCTACAAAGTGAACATTAAAAATCCTAATGTTTTTAAGATGTGTTTACGTCACAAATTATGTTTAAGTTTTAAAAGAGAAACAATAGGGATGGGCGAGCAGTTCGGGCTGAGCACAAGTTTGGCCCGAACATTGCCCGTTCAGGTGCTCGCCGAACGCCTGAATTCTCTGTGCCCTCAGTGGGATGTTTGCCTGCTGAGCGCACAGTCAATAGGTTGTTAATGATTGGGTCGGGAAGCTGGCCACCACGTCCTTAACAACGGATGAGTCATCTGGGCTGACAGCTGAATGAAAGAAAAAACATTCTAAAATGAAAAAAAAAAAATGACGTGCGGGTCCCCCCCAATCCATATCTTTTTGGACTGGTAAGGATTTTCAGGGGAAACCCATGCCAAATTAAGAAAAAAAAACCAGCATGGGCCCCCCAAAATCCATACAAGACCCTTATCCGAGCACACAGCCTGGCAGTCTAGGAAGGGGGGGTGAGTGAAAACCCACCCAAACCATACCAGGTCACATGCCCTCAACATGGGGGGTGCTATGGGGCAGAGGGGGCTCTGCCCCCCCACCCCAAAGCACCTTGTCCCCATGTTGATGGGGACAAGGGCATCTTCCCCACAACCTTAGGCAGTGGTTGTGAGGGTCTACGGTAGGGGGCTTATCTGAATCTGGAAGCCCCCTTAAACAAGGGGCCCCCAGATCCTGGCCAATCCCTGTGTGAAAGAGTATGGGGTACATAGTACCCCTCCCCATTCACCCCAAAAAAAGAGTGTAGTGTTAAAAAAAAAACAGGAGCCAGTTTTTGACAAGTCTTTTATTAAAAAAAAAAAAACTCCCCAGATGTAGATCCATCATCAATCTTGACACCTGCCGCACCGCCAGACCCGAAAAAAGAAAAAGAAAACACTCCGCCTGCATCAAAGGCTAACTGCTTGCTCCGCCTTCCAACCCAGCATGCACCGATTGGTGACATCACATGGAGGCGGTGCCGCCAGGTGGCTTGGTCCCTTAACTATTTAAGAGCTGTCAGATGGCAGAGCAGGCAGATGGTGGTTAGCCTTTGTTGCGGACAGGGTTTTTTTTTTCTTTTTCTTTTTTTGGGTCCGGTGCTGCAGGGGGCGTCATGAATGATGATAGATCTAAATCATGGGGACATTGTTTTTTATTTTTAACAAAGGAATTGTCAAAACCTGTGTGTGTTTTTATTTCTTTTTGACACTTTTTTGGTGAATGGGTAGGAGTACTATGTACCTCATACTCTTTCACATGGGTGGGCCGGGATCTGGGGGCTGCCTTGTTAAAGGGGGCTTCTAGATTCTGATAAGCCCCCTGTTTGCAGATCCCTACAAACACAGCCCAGGGTTGTCGGGAAGAGACTTTTGTCCCCATCAATGGGGACAAGGTGCTTTGGGGGAGCAAAATGGGGACTTTTGATTTTTCAAGTTTGGGTCCCTTAGATTTTAATAGAGTTTGAGGCTCGGGTCTGAACTAGAGTTGAGCGAACACCTGGATGTTCGGGTTCGGTGGGTTTGGCCGAACTTCGGGAAAAAGTTTGGGTTCCGTACCGAACTTGACCCGAACTTGACCCCGAACCCCATTGAAGTCAATGGGACCCGAACTTTTGTGCACAAAAATGTCTGTAAAAAGTCCTGGAAAGTGCTAGAGGGCTGCAAAAGGAAGCAACATGGGGGTAAGAGTAGGACAAGTGCCCTGCAAACAAATGTGGATAGGGAAATAACTTAAAATCACATAAAAAAAAAATAAAAAATGGAGGAGGTGGATGTGGAGTAGGAGGTTGAGGAGGCAGTGACCGTGTAGGTGGAAGTGGCGGTGGAGGAGGAGGAGGTAGCCAACGCTGTTTTTTGTTTGTTTGTTTGTTTTTTTCTTTCTATTTGGGGTAGCCCCCAAAATATTAAGACATAATAAAAAAAAAAAGATCACTATCTGCAGACAAACCCAGAGATGTTCTAGCACGGGTTCACTTTTTCCATATAAAATGGTTTATTTTTCATGTTTCTCCTGTTACAAATTCCAGGCATATGGTTTTTTTATGGTTTTTATGGTCAGTAAAAACCAATTCCGGGTGAGCTGCTCCTTCCAGGAGGTACCGCCATTCCTCCAAAGCCGACTTGATGGCCAGCAATTCCCTATCACTGACATCATAGTTCCAGCAAGATGGTGCACCACCACATTATGGGTGTCAGGTCCGAGCATTCCTAGATAAACAGTTTCCTGGAAAGTGGATTGGTCGTCGTGGGCCAGTTGAATGGCCCCCAAGGTCTCCCGATCTGACCCCCTTAGACTTTTGTCTTAGGGGTCAACTGAAGGCAATTGTCTATGCTGTGAAGATACAAGATGTGCAGCACCTGAAACTAAGGATACTGGAAGCCTGTGCTAGCATTTCTCCTGCGGTGTTGCTATCAGTGTGTGAAGAGTGGGAGAAGAGGGTTGCATTGACAATCCAACACAATGGGCAGCACATTGAACACATTTTATAAGTGGTCAGAAACTTGTAAATAACTCATGAAAGAATAAAGTTACGTTAAAACCAAGCACACCATTGTTTTTCTTGTGAAATTCCCAATAAGTTTGATGTGTCACATGACCCTCTTCCTATTGAAAAAACAAAAGTTGGATTCAAAATGCCCGACTTCAAAATGGCCGCCATGGTCACCACCCATCTTGAAAAGTTTCCCCCCTCACATATACTAATGTGCCACAAACAGGAAGTTAATATCACCAACCATTCCCATTTTATTAAGGTGTATCCATATAAATGGCCCACCATGTAGAACGAGAGTAAGGAGGAGGGATATGGAGAATCCAAAAGAAAGAGGAAAAGAGATGGAAAAGAAGCAGGGAGAGGAAGGGAGAAAAAAAAAATTTGGGAACAGGAGTGAGAAGAGGAGGATGTTTTTGCCCATAGAAAAGTGGAGTTACCAACTCCAAGGCAGGAGTGGCACCATTATGGGCCTCCGGCCGCAGGACACTCCCGCATAAGAGCCCTTCCCTCAACTGAGAACGTGAACATATTCCAGCACGCCCATGTCTTAGTGTATCTTTCCCTCCTGTCCTGGGAGGTAAGGACCAGGTCCTCCAGGCTATTAATGCTTTTGACTTTATTCAGCCACATAGCGATAGATGGGGGATCAGAGCTCCTCCAACATAAAGTTATGCAGGCCTTGGCGGCATTCAGCAGATGTCGCAGGCCGACTTCTTATAAGTCGTAAGTGGAATCTGGGAGCAATGGAACAAAAAGAAAGCCGGATCCTCGGGAACTGGGAAATCAGTGAATCGTTGGGAAAGTCTATGTACTTCAGTCCAGTAATTCTTACGTTTTGGGCACTCCCAGAAGATATGGAGTAAGGTCCCCCTGCGCCCTTTCACATCTCCAGCAGGGATCCGAGACCACCGGGGAGTATTTATGTAAGATTGACGGGGTATAGTACCATCAGGACAGGATCTTATAGTTATTCTCTTGTATGCGGGTGCAGATGGAGGATTTCAGTGGCAGGTGGATCATGTTCTGAGTTTGGGTAGGCGTGAAAGTCCTGTTAAGGTCTCTTTCCCATTTGCTCAGGCTGGGTAGCACAAACTCTTCTGAGACTGGGGGAGGCCAGTAATGCATACATCTTGGATAGAGGACGAGGGAGAGGGTCCCCCTCCGCACAGTAGGATTCAAACAGCGTTGCGGGACGATTGAAGCACGCTGGAGGACCTAATGACCGAAGGAAGTGGGATAGCTGCAATGCTTGCCACAGGGTCAGTCCATACCTTCCATCCGATTGCGTCAATACTGGGATCTAAGGCCAGGCCCCCGAAGTCAGAAAATGAGAGGCTTGGAAGCACCCTCCCTCCAGCAAGCCAGAGAACGCCCCCCCGCTCAGTGCCTGGAGCGAACCCTGGGTTTCCCAAGATAGGGAATAATGGCGAGCGATCTGATGACAAGACTTTGTTTTTGCAAGCTAAAGAGCTAATTCGCAATGTTGGGCCAATGGTAGGGTGGAGTTTAAGAGGGGATGGCAACCAAGCATAACACCATGGGGCGCGTCTCAATGGGATAGGGCAACAACACTGTTCGACCGACATCCAAAGCTTGGAAGTGCCATGTCTGCACCAGTCCACTAAGCGTCCCATATGGGCGGCCTGGTAGTATTTTTGGGCATTTGGTACAGCTATCCCATCATAACACTTAGGGATTGTCATGATATGTCTGCCAAGCCTGGCGCGTCTACCCGCCCAGATAAAGCTTGTGAAGAGCGACTTCACTTGACGGAAAAAACGGCCGAAATATGCACAGGTAATGCCTGAAAAAGATATAGAAACTTCGGCAGTATGGACATTTTGATGATATTACAGCGGCCGAACCACGAATGAAGGCCAAGTAAAGGGGGGAAGTTGAGGGTGTATACTTCTGCCGGATCTGGGGGTATAAGTGTGCCCAGATACCGCAGAGCATTGTGCGTCCATTTGATGGGAAAGTTGCGCTGCAGAGTCCGGAGCAGTGAAGGAGGTACAGCTATTCCCATAGCCTCCGACTATTATCTTCAGATTCGATATCACCCCAAACTGGTCAAATTCCAGGTTGGGCAGCGAGACATGTCGGTTCGTTAAGGAAAAGAGCAGATCATCTACATATGCAGATACTTTGAGATCTAGATCACCTAATTTGATGCCTGCAATGTCCGGGTTAAGCCGGACCTTCCTCAGAAATGGCTCCAAGGACAAGGCGAATAGCAGCAAGAGGGGGCATCGCTGCCGCGCTCCGTTCGAGATAGGGAATGGGTTGGAGAACACTCCATTTGCCTTGACTGCAGCCTGTGGGCCTGAGTAGACACTAGAGATCCATCTCTGCATCTGAGCCCCTTTTAATTTTTTTTTAAACCAGCAATGGCGACACACTTTTTAATTTTGTGCAAGAAATGCACAGCAATGTGCAAATGTACTATGTAGCACTATTTATTATTCTTTTTTTTTAAACCAGCAATGTAGACACTTTTTTATTTTTGTGCAAGAAATGCACCGCTGGCCGCAAATGTAGTATTTAGAATATATATATATTTTTTAAACCAGCAATGTAGACACACTTTTTATTTTTGTGCAAGTGTAGTAATGTGGCCGCATTTGGCCGCAAATGTAGTAATGTTTAATTTGTCTAACTGCAATGTAAAAGCAGTATTTAAATATGCCAAAATGTTGCCAACTGAACTAACAGAACACAATTAAAGTAGTGTCCCTGACACACAAGCAGTTGCAAGTGCATTGCACTTGCAAAAATGGCTGCAAACACCCACCTAACAAACAGAAAAATTGCTCAGATTTTATATGAGGCGCTTTGCTTAGCAAACAAAATTTACTCTAGCAAACAAAAATCTCCTCTAGCACCCACCCACCAATAAATCGCTGTTTTTAACAGATTTTCTAAAGCTAATCTGTCCCTCGCAGCAGCATCCTCTCCCTACACTACTATGAGATGATTTTCTAAAGCTAATCTGTCCCTCACAGCAGCAGTAGCATCCTCTCCCTACACTAGTATGAGATGATGTGACATGCGGCACTACGTGACTCCAGCTTATATAGAGGCTGGGTCACATGATGCACTGGCCAATCACAGCCGTGCCATTAGTAGGCATGGCTGTGATGGCTTCTAAGGGCAAACAAGTGAAACGCTTGTTAATTGGCTGCCCTGCAGCTATTCAACAGGTGCGAAAAAATACCTTATTCTCAAATGTCCGGGTTCGGGACACGGACACCCTAAAGTCCGGTACGAACCCAAACTTTACAATTCGGGTTCGCTCAACTCTAATATCCACATCTCCAGCAGCTCTGTGAATGTGAGTTATTCATTTTATGCAACCTGTTTGGTGTATAGTATGCTTGGTGGATTATCTTAAATTGTATCAGCTTATCCCGGAGGGAAACTAATACCTTAAAAGGTAAATCCCATATATCTTGCCAGTCCTCCTCTTTCAGTTCCGGTATATCTTGGGTCCATTATACCCGAAGTCTTTCCAGAGCTGGTGGCTCTAATTAATTAAGATAGCTATAAACATTTGACAGGGCCTGCTTTTTAGATCTTGTTCTCAATACTTGTTCTAAACCAGGCTCCTTCAACTCTGCCCACTGGAAATTGACTATGTAGGGCATGAGAAAGCTGCATATAATGAAAGAAATAATTTCCTAGTGTATTAAAATCCTCCACCAGATTCCTGAGTGGAACTACCGTCCCTTAATCTATCACTTGTCCCATGGCTTTAATCTTATGCTTAGCCCACCAACCTGGATCTGGGATTGATCCTAGGCGAGTGAGCTTGGGATTGCCCCATAATGGAGTATTCTGAGATAGACCAGACCCAACATGTTTTTCAAAGGTCAGGCCCTTTTTCCAAGCTCTTATAGTTGTTATCATTGAGGGGGTTAGTTTATATGGCCTCAAAATAAGGGTAGCTGAAGTATACTTGCTGCACTCAAGCTCCCAACTTTTCTGCATATGATCCACTGTTTGCTATATGTTTAAATGGTAATCATTGCTGCACTCAAGCTCCCAACCTTTCTGCATATGATCCACTGTTTGCTATATGTTTAAATGGTAATCCTTGCTGCACTCAAGCTCCCAACCTTTCTGCATATGATCCACTGTTTGCTATATGTTTAAATGGTAACCCATGCTGCTTTCAACCTCTTTGCCTCTGCCCATATCACTGTGTTGTTTATTTTGCTTTTTTATTGTCTATACTTAAATTATGAGCCAATGCTATCTTTATTGCTCTGCCCTTCTGCTCTGTTGGGGTGTCTTGTAGTCTTCAATTAGTGCTAAAAGTTCTTTCTGTTAGCAATGTGTCAGTCCTATGCAATCCTGATTATTTGGCAATACCCCCACCTAACTCAGTATAAATAGAAGCCTTCCTGAAGGTCTGCAAAGGCCTTGGTCTGCATGGCCAGGGATAGCATTGACCAATATCATCTTGAATAAAGTATTCATATTGGATTAAGTATTACACTTCGGCTCAGCACTTTCTAAAAGGCTCTTCTCTATCCCTTCACAGGTAATCCTTGCTGCACTCAAGCTCCCAACTTTTCTGCATATGATCCACTGTTTGCTATATGTTTAAATGGTAATCCTTGCTGCTTTCAACCTCTTTGCTTCTGCCCATATCACTGTGTTGTTTATTTTGCTTTCTTATTGTCTATACTTAAATTACGAGCCAATGCTATCTTTATTGCTCTGCCCTTCTGCTCTGTTGGGGTGTCTTGTAGTCTTCATTAGGTGTTAAAAGTTCGTTCTGTTAGCAATGTGTCCCTCCTATGCAATATAAGCCTTCCTGAAGGTCTGCAAAGGCCTTGGTCTGTATTGCCAGGGATAGCATTGACCAATATCATCTCGGATAAAGTATTCAGATTGGATTAAGTATTACACTTCGGCTCAGCACTTCAGCGAATGCACAAAGCGATAAACGGAACACTCCAAACCACTGAACAGACTACAGGTGACCTGATTCCTCATTGAACTTTTCCATCACTCATCCTGTCTGATTCTAAATCTCCCACTCTGTATCATGCACTCCCTACCTTTTCTTCTCACAGTTGCATCCTCCCTCCCTAAACTCTCCCTTGTCCACCCCACCACTTATATATATCACCCTCACTCCTTTCTTCTCCTTATTCCTGCACTCATCAGCTCCTGCTACTTCTGAACCCACATACCAATAGAACCTCCAGTACACTGGGAAGTGTCCGCCCACATACGTCACACTCCCATATCACCTCTCTCACCCTTCTGCTTCTCCTAACTTCTGGATATATTTCCCCAAATCCAGGACCACCATCATTTACCTTTGGACAAGATACCAGTCACCCACAATCCTCTGACAGCAGGCACAATCCACATAATTTAATTTCTATTCCTCTTCTGCCTAGAACCAGCCTCCCCTTCTCCTGTGCCCTTTGGAATGCCCGCTCTGTTTGTAACAAACTTACCACTGTACATGACCTATTTATCACAAACTCCTTCAACCTACTTGCTATTACAGAGACCTGGCTTCAAGATTCTGACTTCTCTTCCTCGGCTGCCCTCTCCCATGGTGGCCTCCTGTGGACTCACTCTCCCAGGCCTAGTGGACGAAAAGGAGGGGGTGTTGGAATCCTGCTCTTCCCTCAAAGCACTTTTCAAGTTCTTCATCCACCCCCTCTCTTTCCCTCTCCTCATTTGAAGCTCACTGTATTCGTCTATTTTCTCCAGTTTCGTTGAGAATTGCTGTGATCTATCGGCTGCCTGGACCGGTATCAAGCTTCCTTGACGACTTCTCTGCCTGGCTACCCTACTTTCTTTCTTCTGAAATTCCAACAATCATTCTTGGTGACTTCAACATCCCTGCTAATCTTGACACTGCTGCTACTTCTAACTTTCTGTGGCTAACCTCCTCTTTTGACCTAAAACAATGGACACATGCTTCTACTCACACTGATGGCAACTGCCTTGACCTCATATTCTCCTACCTATGCACTCTGTGCAACCTCTCCAACATTCCTTTTCCTCTCTCTGATCACCACCTTATTAGTTTCACTCTCTCCTTGTCTTCTTCCTCCTTGCCTTCCAGCTACCAAACAATTACCCGTTGAAACCTTTGCCATCTTAATCCTTCTCTTCTTTCTTCTGCTACAGATTGTCTCTACGACAAAAAATCTCATCCTTGTCCTGCCCCAACCTGGCCACTTCTATATACTACAGCTCACTGTCATCCACCCTAGATACCTTGGCCCCCTCACTACACACAGAATCAGGCCCCGACCGCTACAAACCCTGGCAGCAGACTATACCAGAAGCCTCAAAAAAAAGAGCCGCACACTTGAGCGTCTGTGGCGTATGACTAAGTCACAGCAAGATTTCGGCCAATATAAATCTGCCCTCCAACAATGCCATTCCTGCCTCCACAATGCCAAACAGAACTACTTTATCACTCTTATCAAAAACCTCTCACGGAGCTCCCGTCAACTCTTTTCTACCTTTCACACTCTACTTCGTCCTCCATTACCTCCACCCACCAACTTGCTCACTGCCCAGGAGATTGCTTATCACTTTAAAAAAATAAGATTGATACAATTTATCTCGAGATCTCCTCTCTACAGATTTCTCACTCCCCTCACACTCTTTGTCCTTCTGCACAATCAATACTCTCATTTAACCCAGCTACCATAGAGGAAGTCACTAAACTTCTATCTAACGCCCACCTAACCTCCTACCCCCTAGACCCCATTCCTTCTCAACTACTACAGTCACCCTCTGACTCTATCCTACACTCTTTAACTCATATCTTCAACCTCTCCCTCTCTACTGGCATCTTCCCCAACCCTCTAAAACATGCACTAGTCACTCCCATATGAAAAAAAGGCCACACTGGACCCCACCAATCTTAACAACCTAAGACCCATCTCCTTACTCCCTTTTGCCTCCAAAATCCTTGAACGTTTAGTTTACAACCGACTGAGTGACCACCTCACTGAAAACAAACTTCTTGATCCCCTTCAGTCTGGATTTCGTTCACATCACTCCACAGAAACGGCCCTCCTGAAACTCACAAACAACTTAATAACAGCAAAAACCAACGGTCATTATTTCATACTCTTACTCTTGGACCTCTCCGCTGCCTTTGATACAGTTGATCAGCCCCTCCTCCTCAAAAAATTCAATTTTCTTGGTCTCCATGGTTGTGCTCTCCTTTGGTTCGAATCTTACCTATCTCACCGCACCTTCAGACTACCTCCTCTCCAACTCCTCTCACCGTTGGGGTCCCCCAAGGTTCTGTCCTTGGACCCCTACTATTCTCGATCTACACGTCCTCTCTGGGATTAAGCTGATAACCTCCCATGGCTTCCGCTATTATTTATATGCCGATGACACCCAAATCTATCTCTCTACCCCTCAGCTCACCCCATCAATCTCCTCACAGATCACCGCCTTACTAACAGACATATCAGCCTGGATGTCACAGCACTTCCTCAAACTGAATCTATCTAAAACCAAGCTCATGATATTTCCTCCCCCACGTACCCCTTCCCATGACTTCTCTGTTAAGATCAATGGCACAACTATTAGTGCGTCCCCACATGCCAGGGTGCTAAGGTTAACCCTATACTCTGAACTGTCCTTTCAAGACCACATCCAATCCCTTTCCAAATCATGCCGCCTCACCCTATGCAACATCGCTAGAATACGCCCCTTTTTAACCAATGACACCACCAAACTTCTAATTCACTCTCTGGTTATCTCTCGTATCGACTACTGCAACTCTCTCCTCATTGTATTACCTTTGCATACATTATCCCCCTTTCAGTTAATAATAAATGCTGCTGCAAGACTTATCTACCTTGCCAACCGTTCAGTGTCCTCCACCCCTCTCTGCCAATCTCTCCACTGGCTTCCACTCACCCAACGTATAAAATTCAAAGTACTAACAATAATTTACAAAGCCATTCTCTGCCCCCAGCTACATCTCTAACCTAGTCTCAAAATACCAAACCAAGCCGCCCTTTTCGGTCCTCCAAAGACCTCCTGCTCTCTAGCACCCTTGTCACCTCCTCCCATGCTCACCTCCAGGATTTCTCGAGAGCTTCTCCCATCCTTTGGAACTCCCTACCCCAATCAGTCCGACTGTCTTCTAATCTATCCATCTTAAGACGATCCCTGAAAACCTTTCTCTTTAAAGAAGCCTATCCTGCTTCTACCTAATACTTTCTTTCTTCATCAGCTCATCCCCCACAGCTTTTACCTTTTGTATCAATTGACCCTCCCTCTTAGATTGTAAGCTCTAATGAGCAGGGCCCTCTGATTCCTCTTGTACCAAATTGTGATGTAACTGTACTGTCTGCCTTCATTTTTGTAAAGTGCTGCGCAAACTTCTGGCGCTATATAAATCCTGTATAATGATAATAAGAATGTTTTTTTTTACACTACACTCCTTTTTTGGTGAACAGGTAGGGGTACAAAGTACCCCAAACCTGTTCACACGAGGGGGGTCGGGATCTGGGGGCCCCCTTATTAAAAGGGGCTTCCAGATTCCGATAAGCCCCCCACCCGCAGACCCCCAAAAGCACCGGCCAGGCTTGTGGGGAAGAGGCTCTTGTCCCCATCAACATGGGGACAAGGTGCTTTGAGGTGTGGGGGCCAAAGAACCCATACTCCCCATGTTGAGGGCATGTAGCCTGGTACAGTTCAGGAGGGGGCACTCGCTCATCCCCCCCATCCTAACCGGCCAGGGCTGCATGCTCGGATAAGGGTCTGGTTTGGACTTTAGGGGGACCCCTACTTTAATTGATTTAAATTTGGCGCGGGGTTCCCCTTAATATCCAAACCAGACCCGAAGAGCCTGTTTTGGACTGGGGGGGGGGGGGCCATGCACTTTTTTCCAGTGATTTTTTGTATACATTACAGCCGCAATTTTAAATGACAATTTTTCCTATGGAAATGTCATTTTGCTCTGGCTATGTTCTACACCTCACGGAGATGCGCCCTTTTGCACACAGACTAAGGACACCCCCCAGGCACAACGTTTAAAGGAATTTTTCTTTTTTTTTCACTTTAACCACTTCACCCCCGGAAGAATTTTGTACTTTAGGACCAGAGCACTTTTTGCGATTCGGCGCTGCGTCGCTTTAACTGACAATTGTGCGGTCGTGCGACGTTGTACCCAAACAAAATTTGTGTCCTTTTTTCCCCACAAATAGAGCTTTCTTTTGGTGCTATTTGATCGCCTCTGCGTAATTTCTGATCGCCACTATAAACAAAAGAAAAGAGACCATTTTGCAAAAAAACCCAAATTTCTTACTTTTTGCTAAAATTCAAATCCAAAAAAAAAATATAAAAAAACATTTTTTTTCACCGTTTTTGGCCGATTTATATAATTCCTCATATTTGCGATAAAAAAAAATCGCAATTGGTGTTTATTGATTGGTTTGCGCAAAAGTGGCCGCGTTTACGGATGATGAGAATTCATTTCTGGAGTTTTTTTTTTTTTTTTTTTACTAGTAATGGCGGCGATCTGCGATTTTTAGCGGTAATGCGATATTGGGGGGGATATGTCGGAACATTTTGACACATTTTTGGGACCAATGACATTTATTCAGCGATCAGAAATTTAAATGTCCACTGATTACTGTATAAATGTCATTGGCAGTGAAGGGCTTAACCTGCAGGGGGAGAGCTAGGGGTTAAGTGTGTTCCCTGGGTGTGTTCTTACTGTGGGGGGGTTGGGCTAACATGGGCATGAGAGATCTAACTGATCCCAGTGACAGGGATCAGTAGATCTCTCATGCCCCACTGACAGGGCGGGGAACCGCCGTGTTTACATCGGCGGTTCCCCGTTCTTTTCCCTGTAGCCGCTCATCGCGGCTCGCCGGCGGACATCGGGTCCGCCCGAGCCGCGGGCACACTCCCCAGGAGTGCGGCGGGTGGCCAAATGCGAATCGCCGCTTATTTACGGCGATTCGCGCAGGGCTCCCCGACTGCCGCCGTGAAAAGACGGCGCGCGGTCGGGAACCTGTTAAGCATTATTAAAATCACTGCTCCTGAAAAAACGATTGATTTAAAAACTTTTTTTTTAGGGCAGGACCCGGGTCCCCATACACTTTTTAGGGCAATAATATTGCATATAAGCCTTTAAAATGAGGACTTTTGATTTTTCATGTTTGCGTCCCATAGACTTTAATGGTGTTCGAATGTTCGCCCTGAACTTTTTGTCTGTTCGCATGTTCTGGTGCGAACCGAACCAAGGGGTGTTCGGCTCATCCCTAGTGTAGAGATTGTGGTATGCTTATAGTTGTTTACTCCTGTTTAAGTTATAGGTTATTGTGGGCACTGGTTATGTTTTAGTGAAGAGTCTTACATCATTGTATCGTAGTTTGTCTGTATAAATGTGTTTAAGGTGATCTTGGTCCATATGAATGTGGCCATAAGTGGTCTGGATCGAATATGAATCGATTATTAGCAGTTACCAGTTTTGTAGTTGTTTATACAGTATATTGTTTTTTAATAATCCTTTAATTATATGTAGAGTTGATCGAACCTCTGGAAGTTAGGGTTCTGCTGGTTCGGCCGAACTTCGGGACAAAGTCCGGGTTCAGGTCCAGATAAGAAATCAATGGGGACCCGAACTTTTAGGCACAAAAATGGCTGTAACAAAGTCCTGGAAAGTCCTAGAGGTCTGCAAAAGGAAGGAAAATGGGGGTAAGGGTCAGACAAGTGCCCTACAAAGAAATGAGAATAGGGAAATAACTTAAAATAATAAAAAAAAAAAATCACATAAAAAAATCAAAAATGGAGGTGGATGTGGACCATCTTCAAACTGTGTGAGAAAAGTATAAATTAGCGGGAGAAGCCATAGCAGTGTTCTAAAATCATCTTCAAACTGTGTGTGAAAAGTATAAATTAGCCGGGAGAAGCCATATCACTGTTCTACAATCATCTTCAAACTGTGTGAGAACAGTGATATGATATCACTGTTCTTAGAACAGTGATATGGCTTCTCCCCGCTAATTTATAGTTTTCACACACGGTTTGAAGATGATTGCAGAACAGTGATATGGCTTCTCCCGGCTAATTGATACTTTTCACACACAGTTTGAAGATGATTGTAGAATCTACAATCATCTTCAAACTGTGTGTGAAAAGTATAAATTAGCCAGGAGAAGCCATATCACTGTTCTTAGAAGGAAAAATACAATGGGATCATCAAAATGAAAAATACAATGGGATCACCAAAATGAAAACTGGGCACAACACATATGTTGAGGGAGACCAGGATGTAGCAAACAATTTAAACAATTACTTTTGTTCAGTCTTCTCAGAAACAGACTGCACTAATGATAACAAGTTAGGAAATCATATTGGTTCTAGTAATGATGGTTCATTTCGAGGATTTCCGGAGACAGAGGTAGCTGAGGAACTGGCTCGGTTAAAGCTAAATAAAGCAATGGGCCCTGATGGTATTCATTCCAGAGTTCTAAGAGAACTTCGCGATATAGTTGTTGGACCATTAGCAAATCTTTTAAATAAATCTCTTCTAACAGGAGAAGTTCCCCATGACTGGCGGATAGCTAATATTGTACCTATCCACAAGAAGGGCAGCAAGGTAGAAGCTGGCAATTACAGGCCAGTGAGCTTAACATCAATTGTAGTCAAGGTAATGGAATCACTTCTCAAAAGAAGGATCATTGATCACCTAAAAATACACAGCTTGCTGGACCCAAATCAACATGGCTTTACTGAGGGCAGATTGTGCCAGACAAACCTGATTGAATTCTTTGACTATATTACCAGTGTTTTGGACCAGGGTGGTGCTGTGGACATAGTGTATCTTGATTTCAGCAAGGCATTTGATACAGTTCCACATAATGATCTGATACAAAAGTTGTACAAGCTGGGACTTAACCCTTGGGTGGTTCAGTGCATATGCAGTTGGTTAAAGGAAAGATCCCAGAGTGTGGTTGTAAATGGGGTTCACTCAGAACAAAGACCAGTCACTAGTGGGGTACCACAAGGCTCTGTATTGGATCCTGTTCTATTCAACCTATATGTAAGTGATATAACTAAAGGTTTGCTGGGCAATGTATGTCTCTTTGCTTATGATACAAAGGTGTGTAGTAGGGTTGATATCCCTGGAGGGGTCTGTAACATGGAACATGATTTGGCATTGCTGGAAGATTGGTCAAAGCAGTGGAGACTGCAGTTCAATATTTCTAAATGTAAAATAATGCATCTAGGGAAAAAGAATCCCCTTAGAGAGTACAGCATTGAGGGTACAGTGTTATCCAGCACTACAGAAGAAAAAGATTTGGGGGTGCTTATTTCAGATGATTGAAAAATGAGCAAACAGTGTAACCAGGCAGTGGGAAAAGCAAATAGAATTCTGGGATGTATCAGTAGAGGGATCACCAGCAGGAGGAAGGAGGTTCTGATTCCTCTATATAGATCTTTAGTGAGACCTCACTTAGAATACTGTGTCCAGTTCTGGAGACCTCACTTACAAAAAGATACTGATAAGATAGAACGAGTTCAGAGACGGGTAACAAAAATGGTGAAAGGTCTGGGGGATAAAACATATCAAGAGCGACTTCAGGAACTTAATATGTACAGTCTGGAGGAAAGAAGGGAGAGGGGAGACATGATTGAAACCTTTAAATACATCAAGGGGGTGAATAAGGTTCAGGAGGGCAGTCTCAGCGAGAACTATACGACAGAG
>BLSH010553601.1:12936-34336 GCA_018402905.1 Glandirana rugosa | reverse complement strand
ATTTTTTTTTATTTTTGTACGTTTTTACCTCCACTTACACCTAGTAGGCAGAACAGATGTTCACTTATTCCTGGTTATATTTAAAGTGACACACAGACTTTAAAGATGTTTGCAGAACAGATGTTCACTTATTCCCGGTTTCATTTAAAGTGACACACGGACTTTAAAGATGTTTGCAGAACAGATGTTCACTTATTCACGGTTATATTTAAAGTGACACACAAACTTTAAAGATGTTTGCAGAACAGATGTCACTTATTCCCGGTTTAATTTAAAGTGACACACATATTTTCCAGATGTTTGCAGAACAGTGATATGGGTTCTCCCGGCTTATTTATACTTTTTTGACACAGTTTGAAGATGATTTTAGAACAGTTATAAGGCTTCTACCGTTAATTAATACTTTTCAGACCCAGTTTGAAGATGATCCACATTCACCTCCATTTTTGCATGTTTTTATTTTTTTTTAAATATTTAAAGTTATTTCCCTGTCCCCATTTCTTTGTAGGGCACTTGTCCCACCCTTACCCCCATTTTCCACCCTTTTGCAGACCTCTAGGACCTTCCAGGACTTTTTTACAGCCATTTTCAGAACTTTTAATAAAATTACCAGAAACCCGGACTTTTTTTGAAAAGTCCGGGTCCGGGTCCCGGACACCCCAAAGTTCGGCACGGACCCGAACTTTACAGTCCGGGTTCGCTCAACTCTACTTGTGACGCCTCTAAGTACAGCCAACATAAAGGAGCCCACAAGGGCACAGAAGACTATACACAACATAGGGGGTGCTACAATTAATGAATTGTCGCTACTACTTCTTTTTTGCGATGACACATAAAGGCACAATTACCGCAGTTGCTGACTCCACATCAATAGCTACCTTTCCGGTCAAAAAGCATAGTCCAGGGATTATCCATGATGTTCTTTTTGTCTCTTCTGACCCTACTGGGTGCTATCAAACTCCTTAGGTCTCTTGGCTTTCTAAAAATTAAGTAAGGATGAGGGGACAATGTATCTGCGAGCATCGGGTCCTGTTTAAGTATCTTCCAGTTCTTTTTTAGGGCCTATTGAATCAGGGGTGCTTTATTATTGAATTTGGTGCAAAACCTTACTTGTCCCACCTGACTATGGTGGCAGATCCATCTTGATTTCTAACAAGGTCCTCATTATGCGATGACCAATATTTCAGATATGTCTGTTCCAATAGATCTTCATTGCACCCCTTTTCCTTAAATGTAATCCTTAAGATCACACTTTGCTCCCCGTAATCCTTTCTATGGGCACAGGTACATCTGAGCCTGCAAAATTGCCCAAACGGAACATTCTTAATCCACTACAGATGATGGTGACTCCAGGCATGGAGATAGGAATTCCCTGCACTGGGCTTAAAATGTGTTCTGGAATAAATACAGTTCTTGTCATCCACCCGTAATTCAAGGTCCAGGAAGACAAGGCATGTTTCATCCACCACATGGGTAAAGGAAATCCCATAGGGGTAATTGGAGCAGTGTGACAGGAACCCTTCAAGTTCTTCATCAGAACCGTTCCAGATAATTAAGATGTCATTAATGTAACGAGCATATAGAACCAGGTTCACTCCAAATGGGTTATTCGTCCAAATGTATTGTGACTCCCAATAACCCATAAAAAGATTTGCATAACTGGGAGCAAATCAGGCCCCTAACCCCTAACTTGCCTGAAGTAGTTGCCCAAAAATGAAAAAAAAATTGTGAGTAAGTATAAACTCAATGCTACCATACAGAAAGCAGGCCTGTGCATGATGGAAAGTTTGACTCTTAACTTGGAAATGCTGTAATGCCTGAAGCCCAAACTCCTGCTGCATTGAAGTGTACAGAGAGGCCACATCGAGTGATAACCATCTGTATTCTTCCTGCCATACATACGAAGAAAGTATTTCTAGTGCATTCCCCAAGTCTTTTATAAAGGATGGCAAAAACTTGACCAAATCCTTCAGGAAATGGTCTACATAACATTCCAAATTACTTGTGCGGCTGTCTACCCCAGTAACGATAGGCCTCCCTGGAGGGTTGACCGAGTCTCTGTGAACTTTAGGGATATGATAGAAGTGGGGTACCACCAGATGTTTTGTATATAACAAATAACTCATCCTTGGTTAAAACTCCTGCCTTGAGAGTCCCATCCAAGAGACTTTTTAGTTCATTCTTATACACACTGGTGGGATCACAAGGAAGCATGATGTAAGTATCTTTTTCTCCTATATGTCTTTCCGCTTCAGAACCCTGTCTTGAATTACTAGGCTCCCACCCTTGTCCGCTTTCCTAATGACCATCTCGGGTTTATTCTTCAGTAGAGTTGATCGAACCCGAACTGTAAAGTTCGGGTCTGTACCGAACTTTGGAGTGTCCGTGACCTGGACCCGAACCCGGACATTTGAAAAAAGTTTGGGTTCGGATTCGGGTATTTGATCCCGCCTGTTGAATAGCTGCAGGGCAGCCAATCAACAAGCGTTTCACTGGTTTGCCCTTAGAAGCCATCACAGCCATGCCTACTAATGGCATGGCTGTGATTGGCCAGTGCATCATGTGACCCAGCCTCTGTATAAGCTGGAGTCACATAGTGTTGCATGTCACATGCTCTCAGGCTAGTGTAGGGAGAGGATGCTGCCGGCGCTGTGAGGGACAGATATAATAACATCTCATCCTGCATTACAGAATGATCTGATTCTGGACTAGGTAGAGATTACTACTACTGCTTTGAGGGACAGATTGCAGATCTCATCCTGCATTACAGAACAATCTGATTCTGGACTAGGTAGAGATTACTACTACTACTACTTTGAGAGACAGATTGCAGATCTCATCCTGCATTACCCAACGATCTGATTCTGGACTAGGTAGAGTCTACTGCTTTGAGGGACAGATTATTGTTCTAAAATCATCTCCTAGTTCTATAGGGTCAGGTTCCTGCTGTTGCTGTAAGGGAGAGATTATTGTTCTAAAATCATTGCCTACTCCTATAGGGTCAGGTTCCCGCTGCTGCTGTAAGGGACAGATTATTGTTCTAAAATCATCGCCTACTCCTATAGGGTCAGGTTCCTGTTGTTGCTGTAAGGGACAGATTATTGTTCTAAAATCATCGCCTACTCCTATAGGGTCAGGTTCCTGCTGTTGCTGTAAGGGACAGATTATTGTTCTAAAATCATCTTCTAGTTCTATAGGGTCAGGTTCCTGCTGTTGCTGTAAGGGACAGATTATTGTTCTAAAGTTATCGCCTACTCCTATAGGGTCAGGTTCCTGCTGTTGCTGTAAGGGACAGATTATTGTTCTAAAATCATTGCCTACTCCTATAGGGTCAGGTTCCTGCTGTTGCTGTAAGGGACAGATTATTGTTCTAAAATAATTGCCTACTCCTATAGGGTCAGGTTCCTGTTGTTGCTGTAAGGGACAGATTATTGTTCTAAAATCCCATTTTTATTTTTTTTATTTGATTTTTTCAATGGGGTTCGGGGTCAAGCTCGGGTCAAGTTCGGTACCGAACCCGGCGAACCCGAACATCTAGGTGTCCGCTCAACTCTATTCTTCAGGCTTGACAGGAGACCTCTAATGTCCTCTCCCTGCTGGCCATGTTGTTTGTACCTTTTCCCACTACATAAGGCTTTTAAGTAGGGATGAGCCGAACACCGCGAACGGGCAATACGTTTATTGGAATACGCGAACCCTATTAAAATCAATGGGACTCGAACAGGAAAAATCAAAAGTGCTCATTTTAAAGGCTTTTTTGCCTTTTTATCGCCATAAAAAGTATATGTCGATCCGGGTACTGCCCTAGGGGACATGTATCAATGCCAAAAAAAGTTTTAAGCATGCACTGCAGGAGCAGCGATTTTAATCATGATGAAAGTGAAAACAATGTAATGTATTGCCGGCTCCCAGCAATATAGATCAAAAATAATTGAAAACATTTCCATGGGGGTTCCCCCAAAATCCAAACCAGGCCCTTTTTGTAAAAAAAATTGGCACAGGGTTTTTTTTTTATTTATATTATTTATTTATTTCAAGTATATAGTGCAGTGAATTTACGCAGCGCTTTTACATATACATTGTACATTGACAATCAGTCCGTACCCTCAAGGACCTGAAAATCAAAGGTCCCCAACTCACATTCATGCATACATCTAGTATTGTCAATTTAGACAGTATCCAATTAACCTACAAGCATGTCTTTGGAGTGTGGGAGGAAACCAGAGTACCCAGAGGAAACCCAGGCAGGCACAGGAAGAGCATGCAAACTCCAGGCATGTAGTGTCGTGGTTGTGATTCAGACCACTACACCACTGTGCCGCCCTGCCCTTAATCACTTCAATACACTGTATTATATATACTAGAATGACTGCACTATATAGTTTGAACTATAGCCTACGGGGACTGCACTCTATAAAATTGTAATTACATGTCCCAGTCAAACAGATGCAGAAAAATTGGGCCTTGGGTTTTAGTGGTGGCAGAACACTGTAAACACTTGCAGTTTCTCTCATTGGGCGCATGAACAGGCCCAGCATTTGTAATTTATTTTAAAAATTGTAATGAAATACTCCAGACAAACAGGTGCCGAAAAATTGGGCCTTGAGTGTAGGAGGTACCGTAAACACAAAATATTAATGGAAATAATGCAGATGCTGACAATGGTTGCTTGAACCTATCAGGCCTGGGCGCTGTGAAGTAAAAAATTGTTTAAAGGCATCGGTCAGCCGGCCACCTTCTTCACCGCTCTTCCTCCAACTGAAGGAAGCCTCAGAAACACTTTGTCCAGCACCAGGAAAAGGTAACCTCCCAGGGTCTGGAAAGGAGTTGCAGAATTTTTTTTTTTCTCAAGCTATCCTGAAGATGTTTCATCCTCTGCTTCCTCTGCGCAGGCAGAAGGAGCTCTGCAACTTTACCCTTGTAACGTGGGTCAAGATGAGTTGCCACTCAGTAATGATCCCTCTCCTTGATAGCACAAACCTTGGGGTATTTTCACATGCTTTTCAGAATCAGGGAGCCCATGTAGCGTAAGTTTGAGGAGGCATGATTGTCCTTTGGGTCACTGAGGATGACATTATCAGGAACTACCTCCTCCCAGCCACGTACAACACCTTGGGTTTCTGGGGACTGAAAACCAGGATCCCTTGAAGACTGCTGCGTGTTATCCTCCAAATCCATGCTGACACAGTCCTCCTCTTCCTCCTCTTCTTCTTCCTGTGTGTTTGGTGGTCAGGAATGCTATCTGCATAAAGAGTGCCTTGAGAGAAAAGGAAGTCCTCCTCTTCCTCCCTCTGTTCTGCTTCAAGTGTCTTTCCATGATTACACAAAGCAGGAAGACTAGAGGGACAGTGTCACTGATGCATGCATTGTCGCTGCCCACCATCCTTGTGGCCCCCTCAAATGGTGACAGGACAAAGCATGCATCCTTGATCAGTAGCCACTAGCGTGGTGAAAGAAAAACAAGCTCTCCTGAGCTTGTCCTGGTGCCATACTCACAGAGGTACTCATTGATGGCCCTCTGCTGTGCGTGCAACCGCTGCAGCATTGCCAATGATGAGTTCCACCTGGTGGGCATGTCACAAATGAGGCGGTTGGTGGGCAGGTTCAATTCACGCTGAATGTCAGTCAGCCGAGCACTGGCATTATATGACCGGCAGAAATGACCACAGATTTTTCTGGCCTGCCTCAAATATATGGCAAGCCTGGCACCTGGTCAAGAAATGCTGCCCCACCAAATTCAGGACGTGTTCCAAGCATAGAACATGTGTGAAGTGTCCCTGTCGGAGGGCAGAGAGAAGCTTGGTGCCATTGTCACATACAACCATTCCTGGCTCAAGCTGATGTGGCGTCAACCACCTCTGAGCCTGTCCCTGCAGAGCTGGCAGAATCTCAGCCCCCGTGTGGCTCCTGTCCCCTAGGCAGACCAACTCAAGCACCGCATGGTATCTTTTTGCCTGACTGCTTGCATAGCCCCTAGAATGCTTTGCGAGCACTGCTGGTTCAGAGGACACTGCTGCAGAAGAGGCCACAGAGGAAGAAGAAGAGGGGGTGGAAGAAGCAGATGTGGCAGAAACAGCACCATTATTTTGGAGGTGCGGTGGCAGAACTAGCTCCAACACAGAACCCTGTCCTGAATCTTTCCCAGCTGCCAACAGAGTGAACCAGTGCACCGTGAAGGAAAGGTAACGTCCCTGACCGTGTCTGCTGGACCATGAGTCAGCGATAATATGTACTTTGTTGCTGACAGCCCTGTTCAAGGAGGCCAAAACATTGCCTTCCACATGACAGTAGAGCGCTGGAATGGCCTTACGTGAAAATAAATTTTGGGAACCTGCCACTGTGGTACAGTACATTCCACAAATTCACAAAAGGGAGCAGAGTCTACTAGCTGAAAAGGCAGCAGTTAGAGTGCTAGCAATTTGACCAAGCTAGCATTTAAACGCTGAGCATGTGGATGGCTGGGACAGTATTTTTTTTTATGGTTCAGCAACTGGGGTAGGGAAATTTGCCTGCTGATATCAACTGGTGTTATACTACTTGCAGACTGGCTGCAAGTACTTGTGCCACCCATTGCTAGACCTTCATTCCTCTCAGTGCAGGTTTTTGAGAGGACTGCAGGTATAGTAGGGGTTGAGGTCACAGATGAGGAGCAAGGAGAAGTCTGCCTTATTTTACAATGTGGGCCTTTGAGGTGCTGTTGCCAATGGACTGCATGGCAGGTCGTCATATGTCTTGTCAAGCATGTAGTGCCCAAGCGGCTGCTATTCTGGCCACGCTTGATCCGCTTCAGATATAGATTGCAAACAGCAACGGTGCGACCTACTGCACAAGTGTTGAAAAAAGCCCACACCATTAACGTTTTGGAAGCCAGCATGGAGTCAGCAGCGCCCTGCACATGTGGAGATCTGTGGTGTGATGCAATAGGGTGGCTGCCCTTAAGCTGGCCCCTGGAGGACATCCTGCCTCATTGGAGTTGTGCCTCCTCCTTCTCACTTTCCTCCTCTTCTCTCAGGCACCCAAGTACAGTCAGTGTCATCATCTCCTCCCTCTGTGTCACTGGAGCAAACTTGGCAGTATGCTGCAGCTGGGGGAACATGACTGTTAGTTTCATGTCCTTCTGTAGCACCCCTCTCTCTAGGCTCATGTTACTCCCTTCCTCAACCTGGGAACCAACATCGGAGCCTTCAAATTGCTGCACATCCTCCTCAGCATAGAACCGACACTATGGTCGAATAATTCTGGCAACTTCTCCGTGCATGATGGTGGTGCTACGGAAAGAGTAACTGTGGACAAGGAGCGGGGGGAATAGGCCACTTTGGCAGCTGTATTGGAAGACTAACTAGTATGAGCATGGGTGACGGAGGATGAGGAGAAGGCTTAGTTATCCACTCCACCAACTCTTCTGCATGTTGTGGCTTAATAACACGGCCAACAGCAGAAAAAAAGGACAAGTGTGACCTGCCTGCAGAGGATGCACCATGTCCGACACCACCACTTTTCACTGTAGACACAAAGGCTTCTTGCCCTCTTTTAGTGGCCTGGGAGCGTCTGCCTCTCCTTGGTGGCCTTGCGTACATGATGGGGTTTTTTTTAACAACGCAATAAATTCAATTATATACTGTACAACGCCGAATGCACTGTATATGTAGTCTAGACTGAATGCAGAATATATACTTATACTATACACGGTAGATATATATTCTTACACTGCCTGAACGGACTTTATATACTATGAATTGAATGAACTGTATATATAGTATACGCTGAATGCAGTGTATTATATAAATATACTATGCATGGTATATATATATATTCTTACACTACCTGAACGGACTCTATATACACTGAATGAGCTGTATATAGTCTACATCAAAGGTAGCGTATTATATATACAGTATCTCACAAAAGTGAGTACACCCCTTACATTTTTCGTAAATATTTTATTATATCTTTTCATGTGACAATACTGAAGAAATTACACTTTGCTACAATGTAAAGTAGTGAGTGTACAGCTTGTATAACAGTGTAAATTTGCGGTCACCTCAAAATAACTCAACACACACAGCCATTAGTGTCTAAACTGCTGGCAACAAAAGAGAGTATGCCCCTAAGTGAAAATGTCCAAATTGGGCCCAATTAGCCATTTCCCTCCTGGTGTCATGTGACTCATTAGTGTTACAAGGTCTCAGGTGTGAATAGGGAGCATGTGTGTTAAATTTGGTGTTATCGCTCTCCCTCTCTCATACTGGTCACTGGAAGTTCAACATGCCACCTCATGGCAAAGAACTCTCTGAGGATCTGAAAAAAAGAATTGTTGCTCTACATAAAGATGGCCTAGACTACAAGAAGATTGCCAAGACCCTGAAATTGAGCTGCAACATGGTGGCCAAGACCATACAGCGGTTTTCCAGGACAGGTCCCACTCAGAACAGGCCTTGCCATGGTTGACCAAAGAGGTTGAGTGCACATGCTCAGCGTCATATCCAGAGGTTGTCTTTGGGAAATAGACGTATCAGTGCTGCCAGCATTGCTGCAGAGGCTGGAGGGGTGGGGGGTTAACCTGTCAGTGTCCAGACTATATGCCGTACACTGAATTAAATTGGTCTGCAGGGCTGTCATCCCAGAAGGAAGCCTCTTCTAAAGATGATGCACAAGAAAGCCCGCAAAAAGTTTCCTGAAGACAAGCAGACTAAGGACATGGATTACTGGAACCAAGATAAATGTATTTGGTTCAGAAGGTGTCAAATGTGTGTGGCGGCAACCAGGTGAAGAGTACAAAGACAAGTGTGTCTTGCCTACAGTCAAGCATGGTGGTGGGAGTGTCATGGTCTGGGGCTGCATGAGTGCTGCCAGCACTGGGGAGTTCATTGAGGGAACCATGAATGCCAACAAGTACTGTGGCATACTGAAGCAGAGCATGATCCCCTCCATTCGAAGACTGGGCCAGTATTCCAACATGATAATGACCCCAAACAAACCTCCAAGAAGACCACTGCCTTGCTAAAGAAGCTGAGGGTAAAGGTCATGGAATGGCCAAGCATGTCTCCAGACCTAAATCCTATTGAGAATTTGTGGGGCAAGGTCAAACAGGGGGTGGAGAAGCGCAAGGTCTCTAATATCCACCAGCTCTGTGATGCCATCATGGAGGAGCGGAGGAGGAAGAAGCAACCTGTGAAGCTCTGATGAACTCCATGCCCAAGAGGGTTAAGGCAGTGTTGGAAAATAATGGTGGCCGCACAAAATATTGACACTTTGGGCCCTATTTGGACATTTTCACTTAGGGATGTACTCACTTTTGTGGAGAGTGGACATTAATGGCTGTGTGTTGAGTTATTTAAGGGGAACAGCAAATTTACACTGTTATGCAAGCTGTAGACTCACTACTTTACATTGTAGCAAAGTGGCATTTATTCAGTGTTGTCACATGAAAAGATATAATAAAATATTTACAGAAATGTGAGGGGTGTACTCAAGTTTGTGAGATACTGTATATACTATGGAAGGTACATATATATTCTTACACTGCCTGAATGGACTATATATACTATACACTGAATGAGCTGTATATAGTCTACACTAAAGGGATTGTATTACCGTATATACTCAAAGCCGATCCGAATATAAGCCGAGGCACCTCATTTTACCACAAAAAAACTGGGAAAACGTATTGACTCAAGTATAAGCCTAGGGTGGGAACTGCAGCAGCTACTGGTAAATTTCAAAAATAAAAATAGATACCAATAAAATTACATTAATTGATGCATCAGTAGGTATTGTAGCCAGAACACATGTATTGTAGCCAGAACACAGGTATTGTAGCCATTACACAGGGACTGAGCCATTACACAGGGACTCAGCCATTACACTGACAATCAGCCATTACACAGGGGACTGAGCCATTACACTGACAATCGGCCATTACACTGATAATCGGCCATTACACAGAGGACATAGCCATTACACCGACAATCAGCCATTACATAGGGGACTGAGCCATTACACTGACAATCGCCCATTACACAGGGGACTGAGCCGTTACACTGACAATCAGCCATTACACAGGGGACTGAGCCGTTACACTGACAATCGGCCATTACACAGGGGACTGAGCCATTAAACTGACAATTGGCCATGGGACAGGGAGCACAGTATCTTCTCTCTTCTCCTCTTCTTGTCGAACTCCGTGTCAGACGCTCTGATCCGAGCTCTGGCTCCAGACCCGCCGTCGCCCACAGCACAGTGACAAGCCAATCACTGGCAGTCACTGTGCACTGTGCAGCCAATCAGCCCATGTATGTGCACTGTTCAGCGCTGTACATAGAGTTTTCGGACTTCAGGCTCCCTCAGACGAGATGCGGTGGGCACTGACTCGAGTATAAGCCAAAAAATGTGCTGAAAAACTCGGCTTATTCTCGAGTATATATGTTATATATATATATATATATATATATATATCTAGCTATCTATATATATATATATATATATATATATATATATACGGATATATATATCTATATATTTATATATATACACTATGGAAGGTACATATATATTCTTACACTGCCTGAACGGACTCTATGTACTATACACTGAATGAGCTATATACAGTCTACACTTAAAGTGGATGTAAACCCGAAAAAAAATAATTTCATTAATAATTCTGCCTGGTAGAGTATAGCATGTCATATCATCTGTGCCCAGTCTTGCCACAAAGAGTTAATCTAAATGTGAGTAATTATCTTATCTTTTTTCAGGAAGAGAATGTCCGACCAACAGGGAAATACTCAGTCGTTCCGCCCCTTGCTCTGTGAGTGACAAGCAATTTGCTTATCTCCTTCACACAGCAGAGAAAGTTTTACACTCCCCCTCCCTCCCTCCTCAATGTCTAAGTATAGAGGTGGGTGGGGAGGCTTGTGACATCACAACTCCACCCACCAAACTCCAGCAACCACAGACACCCACTGATTTCAGAGTTTTAGAGAGCTGCTAGTGCTTACAGGAAGGACATTTGAAAGGTAGGGATAGATGCAGGAGGCTTGCATGTATATATACATTAATACTGTGTCACTCATTTATACTGGGTGGGTGGTGGGTTTACATCCACTTTAAGGCATTGTATTATATATATACATACTATGGAAGGTACATATATATTCTTACACTGCCTGAACTGACTCTATATACTATACACTGAATGAGCTGAATATAGTCTACACTAAAGGCATTGTAATATATATATATATATATATATATATATATATATATATATATATATATATATATATATGTATACTATCGAAGGTGCATATAAATTCTTAGACTGCCTGAACGGACTCCATATACTATACACTGAATGAGTAGTATATAGTTTACACTAAAGGCATTGTATTATATATATATATATATATATATCAGGGAAAATTGTTGCCAAACTTACCGTAATTTTCCTTTCCTGGATCCTCCCCATATCAGCCTACTACGGGTCAGCTCCGCCCTCTCTGACCCCTCCAGGGCCACCTCTTTTCTAACCCATAAAGGGCGGCTGTCTGCCCCACATCATGTTCGACTAAACCCGCCTCGCAATGGAAAAATCGGATTCCCTGGCTGACAAGGGGAGGATCCAGGAAAGGAAAATTACAGTAAGTATGGCAACAATTTTCCCTATTCCTGGACCTCCCCTCGTTGAGTGTGCCATAACTTCTGATGGAGGAGAAAGGCCCAATGACTTGCAAGCGAGCTGTATAGTCCTCACAATCCATGATGATACGATTCTTGGCGATGCCGCCATCCCCTTTTTTGGGGCATGCCGGAAAAATCAACAACTGATCCTGCTGTCGGAATTCCTTTTCGCGATCCAGATAAACTGAAATGGCCGACCAAAGATCTCCATTCATCATAACCCGACTCCGCTGGAAAAGCAGGCAGAATTGTTTCCCAATTCATTTGAAATGAAGTATTGACCTTAGGCAGGAAACTAGGTTCTGGCCTGAGAACCACCTTGTCTTGCAGAATCATGCAATAAGGCTCCTTTGATGAGAAGGCGCATAACTCCGAAACCCTCCTAGCCGAAGCAATGGCTATTAAAAAGACAGTTCTCAGAGTGAGGTGGAACAAGGAACAGGAAGAGGCCGGGGCAAAAGGAGGTGCTAACAGTGCCCTTAAGACCAGCGTTAAGTTCCACTTTGGAAAGAAAGACTTCCGAGGATGCCTAATTTTCATGGCTGCTTTCAAAAAACGAATCACTAATGGATGCAGAGCCCATCTTCTGTTTGCCATTGCCGACAAGGCCGAGACCAGAACCTTCAAGGAATTGTATGCCAGCCCCTTATCCAGACCTTCCTGTAGAAAGTCTAAGACATTAGATACTGACAGAGAGTCCAGATTCCAACCCCTTTCCGCAGAGACGTGGTGAAAGGCCTTCCAGATCCTGTGATAAGTTGAGTTTGTAGACTTCTTCCGAGCCTGTAGCAGTGTGTCCACTACGCGATCATTGAGGTGTAAGCCCCCTAAAGATCTCCTCTCAAATTCCAAGCCATCAGCTTCAGATTCCTGGGGTTCGGATGACATACCCCTTCTGGATCAGGAGATCTTGAGAAGTTGGTAACGGGATTGGCTGGCAAACCCTCATTCTCCAGGCCAGAGGGAACTATCGTCCCCTAGGCCAATAAGGTAGGATTGCTATTGCTGCGACCTTTTCCCTCTGGATCTTCAATAAAACCTTGAGTATCAAGGAAAGCGGAGGGAACACATACACCAGCGGGAAGACCCAAGGTTTTGACAGAGCATCCTGTCCGAATGCCTGAGGATTCCATGTCCGACAGAAGAAGCGAGGAAACTGCCTTTCCGTTGCCATCAGGTCTATTGATGGTGTAGCCCAGGCCCTGAAGATCTTGACTAGGTACTTTGGATTGAGCCCCCACTCATTGTGATCCAAAAACTGTCGGCTCAACCGATCTGCTAGGATATTGTTGGTTCCTGGTAGGTAAGAGGCTGTGAGAGAGGCGATATTCTTCTCTGCCCATGTAAAAATCTGACCTGCCACCTGAAGTAGAGCTCGGCTTTTGGTGACCCCTGACATGTCAAATAAGCCACTGCTGTCTTGTTGTCTGACAGCACCCTGACGGTCTGACCTTGCACAACAGTCTGGAACGCTAAGAGAGCACGTCTGACGGCTTCCAATTCCAGAAGATTCGAAGGTAGACCTCCCTGCAACCTCCAACGACCTTGCACCTGCTGACCTAGGCAGTGAACTCCCCGTCCGATTGAACTGGCATCGGTTGTCACTATTATTGGCTCCAAGGGTTTCAAGGGACTCCACGAGACAGATTGCACGCCTTTGTCCACCAAACTAGTGACCGAAGGATCGGCTTTGGGAGGTGAATCTTCTGGATTAGAGAGCAGCGATCCCACTGGAGAAAGAAATTGAGCTGAAACCTCCTTCTGTGCCACCTTGCCCAAAGGACTACTGGAATAGTCACTGATAGCACCCCCAGGTATGGCATACACTCTCTTGCTATCAGAAAGGAATTGTCCATCACTGCTCTGGATCGAGACTGAATCTGTAGCACCTTCCTCTGAGGCAAACAAACATGCCCCTGAACTGTGCTGAATTCCACCCCGAGATACTCTAACGTCTGCGTCAAATTTATTTGGCTCTTTGGAAAATTTATTACCACCAGAAACGTGTGAGTGTCTTGCACGTGAGCTCTACCTGGACCTGGAGGAGTTCCTTCGAGTCGCCCAACAGGAGCATGTCGTCCAAGTAATGGAACTCCTTTGGTTCTGAGAACCGCGACGACCGCAGACAGTAGTTTAGAAAACGTCCTGTGGGCCGTGCAAAGACCGAATGGGAGGCATCGGAACTGGAAATGTGATCCCTCCATGGCAAACCTGAGAAAACGGTGATGAGATTCGTCTATGGGCACTTGAAGGTACGCATCTGCCAAGTCGATGGAAGCCATCCAGTCTCCTTCTCTTACCACTGAGATAATTGTTACTAGTGACTCCATTTTGAACGGGGGAATCTTCATGAACGAGTTCAGCCTCTTGAGATCCAATACTGGCCAGAAGCCACCCGAGGTCTTCGGAACCAAAAATAGGGGGGAATATACCCCTTGACCCCATTCTTGTCTTGGAACTGGCTGTACGGTCCCTGTTGTCAGCAATTCTTCTATATATGTCCAGAAACACTGCCTCTTCTCTAAATCTAACGGCAGACGAGTCTCCACTAAAAAAGCCTGCGGAGGTCTTGCCCTGAAATCGAGCCGATACCCTGACCGGACAATGTTTAAAATCCAGGCATCCTGAATCTCTTCCGCCCAAACCCCCTCGAATCGGGCCAGTCTTGCCCCAACCCGAGGGGATCGAGTGAAGACACCTTCAGAAAGTCTTGCTAGAGCACTTCAGCGCCTCGTTGGGCCTGTTTTTCGCTGCCTTTTGAAAGTTTGTTCCGGTCCCTTTCCATTGTCTGAAGAATGGCCTCCCCGGCCTGTATGCCGTTGCATCTCTGTAACCGTCCCTCGATCTTCTGAAAGGACAAAAGGGCTGGCACTGCTTCTTTCTTTCCTGGGGAATCAGACCGGATTTTCCACCTGAAACCCTCAGAATTGCGGCTTCTAAAGGACTTCCGAAGAGCAATTTTCCATCAAATGGAACCGCACACCAACTATGCTTTGACGAGCTGTCCGCTGCCCAATACTTTAACCACAATGCCCTGCGGGCCGAGACGGAATGAGCCATCATCTTAGCTGCCATCTTAGCCTGGTCCATGGCTGCTTCAGCTGCAAATTCTACGGCCATTTTCAGAAACTGCCACGGAGCATTACTCCCACTTTCTCGCTCTTCTCCCGAACATTCCTCCATCAACTCAGACACCCAGACCTTGAGGACTGCTGCCACCGAAGTGAGTGCTACTGCTGGCCTGCAGGCTGCTCCAGCCACTGTATATAACCTTTTCAGGTCCGTATCTACCCTTCGGTCCATGGGGTCCCCGAAGGACACTGAATCCTCTAGGGGGAGCGTAATGTGGCGGGCAAGTCTCTGCAGGTACGCATCAACCCTTGGTGCAGTGTCCCAACACTCCGTATCCCTTGAAATAAAGGGGTAAAGCTTTGAGATTCTATTATGGACGTTCCACCTCTTCTCGCATCTGGCCCACTCATCCTTCATGACTTCTCGAATTTCCTCAATAAACGGGAAGGAAGGCAGCGATTTCTTCAACTCTGGATAGTATTTGCGTTGCTTCTTAGGTGGAGAAGCATCTTCCTGCCATTTCATTGCCTCCTTCACCGCCTCCACCAAGGGGGAAACCAATGCAAAATCAAACTCATGAGGTTCAGGCTCGCCCTCCGATTCGGAAGAATCCGCACTACTCTGCCGACCCGAACCCCACTGCACTGATGGATCCGAATCCCCCGATGAAGACTACAAAGGTGGGTGAGAAGACCGGTTCGAGACGCCTTTCAAGCCCTTTTTTACTGCATCTTTTATATACGATTTCACCCTGTGAGCGTCAGATGCGTTCTCCCGTGCCGCCTCCTTGAAACATGTCGCAAAAAAACAGTTTCCCCGGTACAGCTTGTGCTGAACAGGCCCAGCAGGAATTGTCCTGATCTGAAGCCAGAGAGGTATCCCTAGAGGATGAGGAGGACCATATTTCTCTATCTTTACGATACAAGCGAGACTTCCCTGAGGATCTGTGACGTTTCTTCTCCCTTGAGGCCCGACTGCAGTGCGGCCACGGAGAAGGTGACCTGGGATGCTCCCACCGCCGATAGGCGTGGGTGCTCTTCTTAGCTTTCTTTTTGGATGCTGATTTCCTTCCCCTTCCGCAGACATTTATCCCGGCTTGGGGACCTTTCTCTAAACACCAAAGAGAGAGACAGAGCACAGAAGAAACAAAACAAAAAAAAAAGTACTCCCTCTTTAAGGTAGAAAAAACACCTCTCTATGGGATATTTGGAGGACCAGAGGCAGGCAGCAGTCAGTACGGCAAAAACCTGCAAGGTAAAACAGAGCAACAATGAGTCTGGTTCCAGCCAGTTGTGCGGACCTGGCTTACCCGGCAGAGCAACAGCTTTCCCCACTGGAGCTAGCATCCAGCAATGAACTGGTATGCCACACACACAGAGCGCCCCCCTGGATGAGGACCGCCCTGTAGAAGAGGACCGCATCGCCAATCAGGAGCGAGTGTCCCGGCCGCTGCCTAGCAACGGCCCGAGGCGCTTGATCGTGGCGTCACTTTTCCCCCAGTGGCCTCCCCGCTCAGCACGAGGGCACCGTGGAACTACAGGGCTCAGCCCGCAGCTGATGAAGCCTGCAAACACCAGGTTAGTGCTAATTGCAGTACGCATGCTCTAAATGAAAAAACAATTATTTACAGTGCTGTAAATCTAAGCATGCAGTACTTTATACAGCTACCAGAGCTGCCCCACACAGGAAGCCATATAAGCACACAGCAACTATTCCGTTCACATTGCCCCGAACGCTGACATATGTACTCAGTAATTTATACAGTTTATACTGCTGATTTAAGCACACAGTAATTTATACTGCTACATCTGCTGAAAAAGCATACAGTAATTTATACTGTTTCCTATGCTGACATAAGTACACAGTAGTTTATACTGTTTCATCCGCTGATATGCGTACACAGTAAAATATACTGTTTCTTCCGCTGATATAAGTACACAGTAGTTTATACTGTTTCATCTGCTGATATAAGTATACAGTAATTTATACTGCTACATCTGCCGATAAAAGTACACAGTAATTTATATTGTTACAGTGTTCCATACGCTGATCCCCATACACAGTAATTTATACTGCTCCGATCTTGCTGCCATAGACATACAGTTATTTAAACTGTTCCAAAGCATGCACCAAAACATATCTACCCCCTGCTCCCGGGGGGGGGGGGGACCCACCTCCTCAGGAGCCTTGCAACACATACGGAGGGGAACAGGGCAGCCGACCCTCCATCCCATGCTTGAATTGAAGGAAGAAAAAAAAAAACGAGGACGAAAAAAAACAATGATGTGGGGCAGACAGCCGTCCTTTATGGGCTGGAAAAGAGGTGGTCCTGGAGGGGTCAGAGAGGGCGGAGCTGAACCGTAGTAGGCTGACATGGGGAGGTCCAGGAAATATATATACTATGGAAAGTACATATATATTCTTACGGTGCCTGAACAGACTCTATATACTATACACTGAATGAGCTGTATATAGTCTACATAGTCTACTGACACTTTGGGCTCGATTTGGATATTTTCACTTAGGGGTGTATTCACTTTTGTCGCCAGCTATTTAGACATTTATAGCTGTGTGTTGAGTTATTTTGAGGGGACAGCAAATTGACACTGTTATACAAGCTGTACACTCACTACTTTACATTGTAGCAAAGTGTCATTTCTTCAGTGTTGTCACATGAAAAGATAGAATAAAATATTTACAAAAAATGTGAGGGGTGTACTCACTTTTGTGATATACTGTACTATGGAAGGTGCATCTATATTCTTACACTGCCTGAATGAACTCTATATACTATACACTGAATGAGTTGTATGTAGTCTACACTAAAGGCATTGTATTATAGATATATACTATGGAAGATACTTATATATTCTTACACTGCCTGAACAGACTCTATGAACTATACACTGAATGAACTGTATATAGTCTACACTTAAGGCATTGTATTATATATTTATACTATGGAAGATACATATATATTTTTACACTGCCTGAACGGACTCTATATACTATACACTGAATGAGCTGTATATAGTCTACACTAAAGGCATTGTATTATATATATATATATATATATATATATATATATACTATGGAAGGTACATATATATTCTTTTTTTTTCCACAAAAAAAAAGGAATTTTATTGATAAGTTGTCGATGTACAGTACAGGGAAAAAAGCACATACAAGTGTCATTGAGACAGGTATGATGCAGTGGCTACATATTCACATAGTGATTGAACATAATTGTTAAAGAAAGAAGCATACAAACAAACTAGTCATCTCCATAAACAACCTATATAGGGCCTTGATCGCTAATACAGGTAATGGTCTCCTTTGAGTGGGTTGGATCAGAGGCCAGGTAACTCTGTGGTGAGAGGGGAATATTTGAATCTAGGTTTGTCTGGGTGGGGGTGTGTACCAGCACACTTGCCCTCCGCGGATCTATAGTCGCTAATTTGGAAGTGGAGGCTAAATGCGAAGAAAGATGGGAGAAGGAAAGGGGGGCGTTAGGAGGGGGCCAGGGAGGGAAGGATGGTGTCATGGGGTAAGGGTAAGGGTAAGGGAAGGGGGGTGCTTAAATTCCGCTTTGCTTGCGGGATGTCACGGATTCAGGAGCGCCTCGTGTTGCATATATATTCTGACACTGCCTGAACAGACTCTATTTCCTGGCCATACCTCACGTCAGCATACAATGGGTTAACACCTCTACAGGAGCTCACATGACCACCTGTAACTAGCTAAATATAATACGTTAAAATAATACATTAATAACTTATTATTGCAAATGTTCTTCCTTATTTCTGAATTTCCGAAATTCTGGAAATAAGAAAGAACATTTGAAATAATAATAGCTTATTATTATTTATAATAAGTTAAAATAATACATTAATAACTTATTATTTCAAATGATCTTCCTTATTTCCGAAATTCGGAAATAAGAAAAACATTTGAAATAATAATAAATACATATTAACCTCCCTGGCGGTATGATTATTTCAGATTTTTGGTGCTGAAAGCGGTACGATTATTTTGCATGAAAATTTGGCATTTTATATTGTAGGTCTGTAATTCTTAGGAATACATCTGTCCAAACAAGAGTCTAGTAGACATCCCGGGTATGATAGAGTTTGAAAAATGAAATCATAAATTATAATATAATAAATAACTAAAAATAATTATCAAAAATAATAACGTAATGGTAATAAAATATATTCAATAATGTAATTCAACCAAAAACACTAAAATTTGCTCAGTTGCAGAATTGTCGCTGTCGTCACTTTCAGTTTCTGATGATAAATTTCCCCAAAAATCAGTATCACTCAATTCTGCAAATGATTTTTATTTACTATCTGTGTTTTCTAGCTGATCAAAAACCACTTTTGATGTAAAGGAACACTTTTTGGTTGCCATGGACATTCTCATGTTTCCAGGCAGAAAGAATGACATAAATAATATAAAAGTGCATGCAGGGCACTGGGCAAACCACTAGGGGCAAAGGGGATGTGAAATGTTTTCATACAGTAATGTAATCTATAAGAATACAGTGTACTGTATGTGCTGTGTGTGTTTCACTTTTTGAATTTCCCGCCGGTCTCCGTCCCCGTGCGACGTGACGCTCGCAGGGAACGGAGCCCGGCACACAGGAGTCATCTGGCGGCGGACACAGCCCGCAGACACGGCGGGGGACATCACTGGATCCAAGGGTCAAGGTGAGTAGAGCTGCCTGGATCCAGCAATGCAATCCCGAGTGTGGCTCGGGGTTATCGCTAATGGTACTGAAATTCCACCCCGAGCCACACTCGGGATTACCGCCAGGGAGGTTAAATTATAGGTATTGTCATTTTCTTGACAATATGACTATTAGTGATAAATTTCATATTTAAGTTCACTAACAGCCAAACTTTCGAGGAAATTCCAATACCTATAAATGTAATAGTTATTAGTTAGTTATTATTTCAAATGTTCTTAGTTATTTTTGATTTTTCGGATTTCCAAATTTCTAAATTTCCGAATTTCGGATTTTCGGCTGTTCTGATTGCCGAATTTCTAAATTACTGCAATTGCAGAGTTACCGCAACTTTCCGAATTACCGCAAATTTCCGAATTTCGGATTTCCGAATTTTTAATTTCCGAATTCCGAATTTTTTGAATTTACGAATTTCCAAATTTCCGAATTTTGAATTTTTTTAATTTCCGAATTTCCGAAAAATGAAAAAAAACTAATTTTTTAGCCATGCACAAGTCTAACCGATATTACGAAGGGTAGAGGGCCGGGCACGGTTAAATGAAATCCCGAAACAGAGGAGGTGTTTCAGAAGCTGAAACAAGCCCTCTGTGTACAACCGGTGCTGGTGACCCTGGACTTCACCAAGGACTTTGTGGTGCAGACCGACGCCTCTGATGTAGGTCTAGGGGCTGTACTGTCCCAGATCAGAGATGGAGAGGAGCACCCGGTTGTATACCTAAGCCAGAAAACCGGCATGAGAGGAATTATGAGCACCTGACACAGGTGTGCATACTTCTATTATGAACTAAATCTTATGTGTTTCTGGTGTATTTGAGCGGTGCATTCTCTGTGGTTTGCATTGGATTTTCTTAATTTGCACTACGCTCCCCAGAACCTTTTGTTTCTATATAATTGCCTAGCACACCCTAAACGATTCCAAATCCACTGGACTTTACTTATTTTCCTGCCCTGTGTGAAAATTTGGACACACACATTATCTTCTATGCACCATGGATCGTCGGATAAAGATCTCCCAAGTTTATACCAAGGACCCACATCCCGCCACAGAAGAGACGACTTGTACCTCTCTCTTTGAACAACTTAAGACCTTATTAATAAAGGAGACTAAATTATGGTGGGATGCGGAGGGACTCAAGCAGTACATCAAAGAGTCTATGGTCCCGAAAGGGTTGAGAATTAAAAAATTCCCCTCCACATCGTATTCGGATGATTTCATGATCGAATGGAATAATATATTATCAAAATGTTCATTGGATCGGATGCAACTTATTGTCTCAAAGGAAGAGGACTTGTGTCACGTACCTGGTGATGGAGTCTGATTGTGCAGAGGGCAACCTCTCTTACGACCCTGGTTCGGGACCCCCTGGTAGAGCAGACAGGAGATTCCGGAGCACAGGGGGGCACGAGGGCTGGTGCGGATGCCGGTGGTGTTGTGAGGATCCTCCAGGAGCTCGTGCAGACAGAAGAGTGGCGATGCTGGCCGGGTCGTTAACAGGCTGGCAGGTGCGGTGCAAGGGAACAGGCAAACGGGTCGTCAGGTGCAGGCAGGGTCGTTAACAGGCTGGCTGGTGCGGTACAAGGGAGCAGGCAAACGGGTCGTCAGGTGCAGGCAGGGTCGTTAACAGGCTGGCTGGTGCGGTACAAGGGGGTTCAGGCAGAAGCGTGGTCGTAAACAGGCAGAGGGTCGGTACAGGCAGAGTTCAATCAAGGTCAGGCAAGCCGGGTCACAGATACAGAAAGTCTTTAGCAAACAGGTCACAGGAACACACTGGAACGCTATAGAACGGACAGCATTTGCTACAGGAAGCAAGGACCTTGTCGTCGAGATAAATTTGAAGGACGAAGGACATCGTTTACGACAGGCAAGATATCGCAAGGTCACACAAGGACACTGGACAA
>BLSH010553481.1:0-15127 GCA_018402905.1 Glandirana rugosa | reverse complement strand
TTAAAATTACCAGAACCCCGGACCCGAACCCGGACTTTTTTTGAAAAGTCCGGGTTCGGGTCCGGGTCCCGGACACCCCAAAGTTCGGTACGGACCCAAACTTTACAGTCCGGGTTCGCTCAACTCTACCTGCGATCATTTCTCCATACTTACAAAGTGTATCATTCTCATGCAAAAATGACAGTTATTCTGATCAGCTTGAAAACATAACTCCCACTTCATCTGTTCCAGCTAATTGGCTGTGAAAACTTGTATCCAGCTGATTTTTTTTTTTTTAGTGCATCTCTGTCTGCACTGCTAATTAGAAGAGTCACCACACTTGCTGCATATTTGAATACAACCTATACTACCTGTGTCAGATAAATGGCTAAGAGATTTTGCAAGTAGCTTTTTAGGCTCCATTCACATCTATGAATGTTGCTTTTGAGCGTTTGTGCAGTGCTTTTTGCTGTGCTTTCTGCATTTTGTACTGCTTTTTTGCAGCAACTCGTGCCTTGCGGTTTCTTTTTTTGGTGGGGGGGGGGGATTTTGTTGCAAAATGCATATCCCTGCAAAATCGCTGTAAAAACACACCAAAAATGCATCAAAAACACAGAACTTGCATTTTTCTTGCATGCCCTTTGAAGTCTATGGCCTCATACACACGGGCGTATGAAAAAAAATAAGCAAAACGTCGGGCCCTACGTCAGGGAAAAATTTGGCGTTTTGCATCAGCGTTGGTGAGCGTTAATGTGCGTTAGTGAGCGTCAGCGTCAATAGGCGTTTTAAAAAAAAAAAAAAATTCCTCTGCTATTTTTTAACCTGAAAAATTTGGCGTCAAAAAGGCCGGTTAACGTTGGTACAGTGTTAGTGAGCATTTTGCGGCGTCGGCGTCAAAAACTGCAAAACATTACCGCCTCGGTACGCGCTGGCCGTGGGTTCTACTTTCAGCTCACTAACGCCGACGCCATCTACAGCTCAAAAGCGTTGGCGTTTTTAAGGGGCCATTGACTAACATGGAGAACTGTAAAAAATGTGGCTGTAAAAAACGCCCATGTGTATGAGGCCTATTACATGCAAAACGTTGCATTTTGCGGGGAAAAAAATTCCCGACCCTTTCCAAAAATGCACAGGCACAAAAATGCATTGATGTGAATGTCTTCCATAGGAACCCATGTTAAAATAAAATTCCCTGCATTTCTGCAAAATGCATCAAAAAACGCATGTGTGAATCGAGCTTTAAAGGGAAAAAGGTCCATTCTGTAGGGCAGGGGACCTCTTGCTCTGGAATGGTGGGTCAGCAAGCCCAGATTGTGGGTTCCCAAGAGCATCAGTGTTGAGAATGGAGTCGGCGGTAAAGAAAGCATGTGGCTGCATTAAAGAGCAGAGCAGATGCTTCCTGTATAGCACCGGCTCTTGTCACAGGTGGAGTGATACCAAATGCACTCCACCTGGGACAGCAACAGCTGGCAATTAAGGATGGGCTTGGGCGTGTTCGGAACCGAACGTGCCCGAGCCCGCCAGGAAGTGAACCCTGCACTGCACTAATCACAGACAGGGATACATTTCCCCCGATGCGCGGCTGCAACGATTGGGGAAATGTCTCACTGCCTGTGATTAGCACAGTGCAGGGTTCACTTCCTGGTGGGCTCGGGCACGTTCGGTTCTGATCACGCCCGAGCTAGGGTTGCCACTTTTTCTTCAAGCCCAACCCAAACACTGTAGGATACACTGTAGGATTGTAATAGCCCTAGGACACCTTTGGGCGCTCTAAAGAGAATAGTAACGTGGCCTGCATAGTGACCCCTCCCCCTCCTGCCAGGCCCTGTTCTGAGTCACATTCCTGTCTGAATATTGTGTCCAGGTTTCAGGCGGACTGAAACCCGGACATCTGATTTAAAACCCGGACTGTGTGAATCATGGACAGGTGGCAACCCAAGCCCGAGCCCATCCTTACCCCGCAGGGTGATTCCTGAAGTGAAGATTGTGGTTTTTTTTTTTCAATTAGGGCTCAGGCACACTGCAGCTCAAAAAAAAGCTGCTTTTACAGGCATTTGAGTTTTTATTTCAGCTTGAAGAAGCGTGTGCTTTTTTATGCTCTTGTGCACATTTTTATTTAGCTCCTTAAAGCTCTTTTGAGCTCCTTTGAGCTTTTTTGAGCATTAGCATTTTTTTTTCACAAACCCTGGTATGTCCACACATCCGGAGTCTTGGAACAGGACAGTACTTTGTTTTGTTATTTTATTTGAGGGAATAAAACTTGGATGGGGAAAGGGGCTAACTGTGGGATACCCAAAGAATTAGATCACGGGACTTTCTATATACATCTGCAATATATGCACTCCAACTTCACTCCAGCTCAATCATTTGCTGACCGTTCCTCTCCTTATTTCACTCCAGCACACTTCTTAGTTTTCTGACCTGAAAGGCAATTTATCAGGCCGCCATGACACTTCTTCCTCCACCCCAACTAGCACATGGTGAGGCCTGCACTTTTGCCAACAGGACCTCTGAAGCACCCGTTAAGGGCAAGGGCCACAGGCTCCCGTTTGTGAAGCCATGGGCCCTCCGCTTTGTAGCTAAGTACGTTGGTGCTAGTGGGGTATTGATGGACTACAACTCCCAGCCCATCCTCTTCCAGGCTGCTCTAGCCTACTTTCCTATCCAGTGACACTCCTTCCCCTGAATGACTCCTCTGACCTTCACAGACGGTCCACTATCCTCCCCCAGCCTGCTCCAGCCTTCTCCTCCAGCTCCCAGGGTCTGTCACTCACCGACAACCAGTGGATCCTTTAAAGAGTCTCTCAGAATGTAGAACTCTGCTACTCTCCTGCTTCCTTGTGCTACTCCAGGAATCGACTCCACTCCTGGCTGCACCCAAGCCTCTAGGCCCCAAGGTCACCCCCCTCCAGACTGGGGGCTCCCTCCTAGGTGAGGCCTGCTCCACAGCCTCTGCTACATTCTCCTCTATTCCACCTGACCTCTCCTCCCACCTGCTGGCTGATTACTGTATTTAAGGAGGCCTGCCACTTGCCAATCCAGACTGTGGATTGGTCAGGGCTCCTTGTCACACATCAGAAAGTGACATCTCCTCATCCTCATCCATCCACCTTTCCAGAGCTTTCCAACTCAAAAGGGGAGGAGTATCCAAGGGGGGTTTCTTCCTGCCATCTCCAGCCCTGCCTGAGCCACTCCCCTGCCCAGATGAAAACAACCAGACCTGCACTCACTATCAGGCCTGACTAGATTTTTACCACTCCTATCAAAAATCTACGAAATAGAGCACCTATCACTATGGAGGCGCTACATTTCCAGTGTGCACTGTATACTGGTGGCGGGTATTCATTCAAGTTTTACTGCATTGCACAGTGCTGGATTATTTCCCTTACAGAGTAGGTTCAAGTCCCACTAGGGGTCACCTTATGTTTTGACACCTTCCAATCTGGATAAGGAACTGTTTGAAATGCTTCACTAAGCTTATCAATAAGCAATTTTTTTACAAACTGTTGACCGTTCTTTTTGTTATGTTTAACTTTTTTTCTGGACATTCATAATTATCTCTATTAGGGTGGGTTCACACTAGCGCGAATTGGATGTGGGTTTCTCCGCATCCAATTCGCATGTCAGGAGATTGTGACCGGCTCTTAATGGAGCCAGTTAACACATCTCTGGAGTGCCTCTGGTGCGATTTGCACAGGAGTCCAGTGTGTCCTTTGGTCCATATTAGGTCCAAATTCAGCCAAAAATTCGGGCTGAAATTGGACCTGAAACGGTGAACGGGAACGCACCAGACCCCTGCTGGGAGCCGCTCCGTGCTGCAGTGTAAACCCAGCCTTAGACAAAGGGGAGTATTATATGTGATATTATATATGTAGCACCCTCTAGTGTGTGCTACTAGACATGAGAGTAGGCCGACTATAGTCTGGTTTAGGGATCAACTTGAGTCACTGAATCTGGGCCAGGGTTATTAAAGGACAGGGCTGGATGACTCATCCTGGCAGCTCTCTGGTGCCTCCCCCCTGTTTCTAGAATGTTGGAGAATGATCTAAAAAATAGTGGGCAGAAACCAGGAGGGACTGTTTTGAATATTTAGGGGCCTTTAGCTAATCCCCAGGCTGGGGGCCTGGCAGGGAACTAAAGAGCCTTTAACCAGTTCGGGACCGCCCACTGCACATTTACTGCGGCACAAAACAACGTACCTGTACATAGCAGCTTCTTCCGGGTGCCCGGCGATCTCTCCTGAGAGGGGCAGAGCGGCTGTCTGCCTATGTAAACAAGGCAGATCACAATTCTGTCAGAGAGGAAGATGGAGATCTTGTGTTTCTGCTAAGCAAGAACACAGATCTTTCTTCCCCCAATCAAAGCATCCCCCACACAGTTATCAAACACTCCCTACTAGCACATTTACCCTTTGATCGCCCCTGATGTTAACCCCTTTCCTGACATAAGTACAGTGACAGAGCATTTTTTAACACTGATCACTGTATTGGTGTCACTGGTCCCAAAAAAGTTTCAGTTAGAGTCAGATTTGTCCGCCACAATGTCGCAATCCCGCTATAAATCGCTGATTACTGCCATTACTAGTAAAAATAAAAATGCCATAAATATATCCCATAGTTTGTAGACGCGATCATTTTTGCTCAAGCCAATATACGCTTATTGGATTTTTTGCCAAAAACATGTAGCAGAGTAGCCTCAACTGATGCAGAAATTTGATTTTTTTACAGTTTTTATTGGATATGTTTTATAGCAGAAAGTAAAAATTATTGTTGGTACTTTTTTGTTTAAAGCGCAAAAAAATAAGAACCACAGAGGTGATCAAATACCACCAAAAGAAAGCTCTATTTGTGGGGAAAAAAAGGACATCAAATTTGTTTGGGTACAGTGTTGCATGAATGCACAATTACCAGTTAAAGTAAGTGCAGTGCTAAATTCCAAAAAATGCTCTGGTCAGGAAGGGGGTGAAACCTTCTGGGGCTGAAGTGGTTAAATAGACATGAGCCATGCCAGCAGGGGAGTCGGTTGGAAGATGGAGAAGCAGTGCTGAGGGAGGCTGTTGGTGGCCCTTGAGGGATGTTTACCTTGGGCTGGAACCCGGATCCCACCACAGGAGGCAGTTTGAGGGACCCTAAGCAGAGAGGAAGCAGAGAGAGCAAGGAGAGACAGTGAGTAGATCAGTGTGGTGCAGTGACAGACAAGAGGAGAGACTGAGAGCTGTAGCAGGTCTCTTGTGAAGACAGCTGTGTGCCAAGTCCTAATCAAACCTTGCCCTGGGGGAATCTCCATGTGCATGTCAGTCAGGAGGACTGGGAAAAGAAAAGCAGCCAGGTGTGGCTGGTGGCAGCCAGGTGGGCTAGCATTTCCCGCAAATAGTGCAACAGGGATTAGTGGCCACAGGGAAGTAGAAGAGATGTGATATGCTGTTTACTCCATTTGTGCTACTTTGCCAAGGGATCTAGAGTTCCTTCCTGTAATGGGCTGTTTCTGAACTAACAATGGACTGTTAGTTCCATTAGGAGTGAACCAGCAGAAGCTGTACATTGAGGAACCACGTTTGTGCAGGAAGAGTGCAGATTTTTTTGAAGCAATGATGAATAGTCAGATGAATCTTGTGAAGAGCTTGTTTATTCCCAGTCAGCCACAGAGAGCCACATGTAAAAACCAATTTCCTGACAGACTCCATGGCAGCCTACGTGTGGGTTTACCCTGCCACCCTCCACTCATATAGGACACTACTATCATAAATTTGGCCGCATGGCTGCTACCTGTGTTCCTTTTTTGTCCTCCTCCAGGACCCTTGCAGATGTTGTCAGCCGACAATGTGAATTCAATTTTTTTTCTGTTGCTCAGCATTCCCACCCGTGTGTTTTTTTGGCTAGTTAAGTCCCACATGTAGGCTGCCATGGAGTCTGTCAGGAAAACGGAAAATTCCCTATTGTATACTTACCATAATTTTCCTTTCCTGATGGACTCCATGGCAGACGGAGTCCCCACCCTCGGGTCTAGAGGAGGGGTTAGATACGGAACACAGGTAGGGGCCATGCGGCCAAATTTATGGTAGTAGGGTCCTATAGGAGTGGAGGGGGTGGGGTAAACCCACACGTAGGCTTCCATGGAGTCCATCAGCAAAAGGAAAATTACGGTAAGTTTCCGATAGGGAATTTTCCGTTTTCCTCTAGTTTCACTTCATAACTTCCTACTTTCTGTTCCACCGCCAGGTCCTCACACAGCTATGTAAATACAACACATACATATTCTACAAGGAGGGAAGAAGAGGAATCTGTAAATAGGGTGGAAGTTGTCCCTGAATTACTGTTGTTGCCACAATAGAAATTCCATTCCCAATCCTTTACCCCATCCAAGCTATCATCCCCTAATAAAACTACAAAAACAAGCCAAAGTCTGATTTCTGTGTCCAGATGAAAGAAGGAAATGAAGCCTTTGGGACTCGTCTACCTTTGTCCCCGTGTCCCAAGTCAGGAGACAAAGGTGGGAAAGCCCCATAGAAGTCAATGGGGCTTTAATGTTCCTGCACAGCTGGTGTAGTGTCATTTATTGAAACCCCACCCAAATGGAGACCAGAAGTGACGGTTCATCACCGCCATATTGCTACACTCGTCTACAGTAACGATAGAAAGAGAAGGCTGCAAGCGGACATCTTAATACACCCACCGGAGTTTTTAATTTCACGCTTATTTTTAACAGTAAACGCAGTTTACATACTGAAATACAGTATATAGTGATACGTGACACTCTTTTGATGTTACATTTTAAAAGCAGCGGCAAGCCTAGCGATCTCACTGCTTAGGAAATGTCACAGAACAGCACTGCTTTTAAAATGCAACATCAAAACAGTGTCACATATTTCTATACAATGTATTTCAGTATGTCAGCTCAGTTTACTGTTAAAAATAAGTGTGAAATTAAAAACTCCGGTGGGTATAAGAAGATGTCCGCTTGCCGCCTTCTCTTTGTATCCTTACTGTGGACGTGTGTGGGTGTAGCAATATGGTGGCAATGAAACCTCACTTCCGGTTTCCACTTTTGTGGGGTTTCAATATACGACGCTAGGCGGGGAGGGAGAGGATTTGTAGTGGGAGATGTATATATACATAGGGCGTGGCTATTGGATCTTGGTAAAGCCTAGTACACATGTCCATTCATAGCTGGTCACATGTAAACAGACTTGCCAGTTATCAGCAGTCCTTTTCTCCCATGCGGTGTCTGGGAGGCGCGGAGAGCCGTTAACCAGCAAGCCTGTCAGCACATCGTTTACACTGATAATCAGGGCAGCCCTATCAGGGCATGTCAGCGAAGAAGAAAAAATACTTTTTTGCAAAATTTTATAGCAGAAACTAAGACAACTTTCAAAATGTTCTGTCTTTTTACATTTGTTTAGCAAGAAATAAAAACACTTTTAGATTTAATTCTGAGTTAATCCATAACTTGCACACACACACGTGCTTTTATTTTTTGTGGTCAAAAATCAACAAGATTTTTTTTTTTAATTTTCACATTTCAAAAATTAAAAGTCCGCCATTTAAAGTATGGTGTAAAAAAAAAAAGCGCTATCTGTCTGCTAAAAACATGATTAGTTAGGTTGCCTTCAAAACACAGCACGCACGGTCTGTCACTACTTGATCTCTAGTTCAAGAGAAGAAGTAGGAGGGCTAACTAGGCTGCTTGAGATAAGAGAGGAAGTAAGCAGTGTACACAGGATAGCTCTAAATTTCTGGCAGGATCTTATTTATTGCACTTATTGAACTGATATAACAAACATTTTCAATACAGAGGCATAACTAGAACCTTCACTGCCCCGGTGTAAGAAATTATGAAGGGTCCCCTGACCCCTGGCCAGGACCCTTACCTCTTCCTACTGATCCTGAGGCCCTTAACTACCCTATTACGGTACCGCAGTGGGGCCCTTTCACAAGTTCTGCAGCGGGCCCCCTTTCTGCCGTTTTTGGGCCTCCCCATGATGGTGAAATGCCAAGGCCCGGTCCCAATTGCAACCTTTGCAATCCGGGGTCAGTAGTTTTTAATTTTTTATTTTATTTTATTATTTTTTTACCATTTCATTTTATTTCTTTTACAATTTTATTTTTACAATTTTTTAGGAGCTCTGTTGGGGTCTTAACGAACCTCAGCTCTCAATTTCCATCTATGTAGCCTCAGCTGCACAGAATGAATGGACAGGAATAGTTGTGTACTGAGCCTCCCATTCATTCAGAAACAGAAGTATAGTAAAAAACTGTTTACTATGCTTCAGTTATGAATGAACCAATGGTACCAATCACTGACTCTGTCCATTCAGAAAAGGAAGGAGCCGGTAAATGACAAATTTACCGACCCGTTCCCATCTCTCCATCATGGCACATCTTCTACAGCAGCTGACAGGAGAGAGGAGGGGGGAAGATAGCAGCTCTGTGGAGGGGACCAGGGAAGCACACAGGGCCCTGGGAACAGCAGAAGACAAGTAAATTGGATAGAGGAAATGGAGGAGATTGGTTCCTCTAAATACCACCCCCACCATGGGGCCCAGGTGCAATTGAAACCCCTGCAACCCCTATTGTTACGCCCCTGTTTCAATAATATATTTAACAGACCAAAAGGAAGTACATAACAGAAATGTATTGTTTGGGGCTTACATAACTTATAAACGTATATTTTAACTTTTTCTTCCTTGTTCTAGCCATGGCAGGGGTCAGCTTGACAGGCCAACAGTAAGAAGGTTTAGATTATATTTTTTTGTAAAAAAAAGTTATCATCACAGTTAAATTCTGTCATTGTGTGATCAGGGCAGAGTTAAGGAAGGGTTTTCAGAACTGTATTTGGTTGGCTTTGTTAGGTCATTCCCAGCCTCCTTAAGGCCTGTACACACGGTGCGACGGTCGTATGAAAACGGTCGTACGACCGCTTGTTGTACAATCATCCGACCGAAGTTGCATGAGCAGACTTTTGTTGTACAACAAGTCGTCGTATGACCCTTGTATAGTATGTACATAGAAGTTGGTCCAATAAGTTGTACTGTGCAAAACACGCATGCTCAGAAGTCAGGAACGCTCAGAAGTCAGGAACGCTCAGAAGTGTCAGTTGGTGTAAACCTACATTACTAATTCACAAATCACATTCACCTGAACTTCCTCTTTATACGCTCATAGCACGTCATCACATTCGGCTTGGTTGTACGATCGCTTAGTGCATGTCAGTACGCGAGACATAAAAAGCCAACATACAATTTGGGCTGTTTGGTCGTACGACCGTTGCACCGTGTGTACGAGGCTCTAGTGTTGTGGTTATGCTGCCAAGAAATACAGCCAAGCATCAGGCCTCATGCACACATGATGTTTTTTGACTGTTTTACAGCAGCTGTTTTTTTCTACAGTCAATAAACTCCCCATCATGTTATCCTATGTGTTCATGCACACATAGGCTGTTATCAGCTGTTTTTAACAGTGACGTTTTTGAGCTGTAAAAAAAAACCCCAAGACCAGAGGGTTCTGAGAGACGTTTCTCAGTTGTAAAAACGTTCAAACATGTTCAAAAACGCGCAATAACATGGCTAAACACCAGTCCCCAACGTTTTTGGACATTTTAGATCAATTGAGGAAAAAAAACGCTGGCCCTTTAAAAATGCGCAAAAAAGCCGGTAATATAACACTAATAAAAGCTGAAAAAATCACTGATAAGCTACTGCCGTTTTTAGGACTTTTTTTAACGTCCTGTGTGCATGGGGCCTTAGGCACAACCAGGACATTGCCTTTAGGACATTGGAGCACATCCAGGTTTAATCAAGGGCTTTTTTATTTGTGGGTTTTCTTAAACCACTTTATGGAATCTATGTCAGGACATGTAATGGTTGGGGTATTTTTATGAGGTTCGCACTCCCCTCCCAATTATCATTTTGACCCCTTTCACACTGGGAAATTTTTCAGGCGCTTTACCGCTAAAAATAGTGCCTGAAACCCCTCCCCCCCCATCTACCCCAGTGTGAAAGCCTGAGTGCTTTCACACGGGGCGGTGCGTTTGCAGGATGGGAAAAAAGTTCTGCAAGCCGCATCTTTGGGGCGGTGGAGGAGCGGTGTATTCACCGCACCCAGACCACCCCTGCCCATTGAAATGAATGGGCAGCGCTTCCAAATCGGCTGAACACCGCTTCAGCAGCGCCACGCATCAGCGATTTTAACCCTTTGTTAACCCCTTCTTAGGGGTTAAAAGCGCCCCGCTGCTGCCCGAATAGCGTCGCTAAAGCTCCACCATAACAGCGGTATAGCGCCGCTAAAAGTCGGGCAGCCCCAGTGTGAAAGGGTCTTACAGGCTAACAAGAACGTGAAGAATGTGGTCATTTTTACAGACCTGAATTAATGACTAACTAAAGAGAAGAAAGGAAGTGATGGCAATGGGACACGGGGGCTTTTAACCATCCCCTACTGTATCCAAAATGAAACCAATATTTCAGCTGTAGAGAATGCATAGAGATCTATAACCTGTGTGTCTCTTGTAACCTATGCAAGTAGCCATTGTCTAAGTAAAGAGAAACCTCATCACCTTTGCTGGAACAATAATTAGAAAGAACTGATGCAGATGGTCCCATGAATTGTAAATGAGTTTAAAAAAAAAGAGAAACCAGTTTTTTATAAAGCTGTGCAAAAATAGAAAACAAAATATAGATTCCACACAATTTCCAACGTGACTATTTTTAAAAAAAGGCAAGGTCAGCCGGTACGAATGTCTATAGATTCTCATCAAAGAAAGTAAGACTATATGTAGTTATTTGATGGTTAATTCCTAGATTTTTCAGTACAACGACTGTACATTAAAGGGACCTCCAAGTGAATGAAAATCGTCTGTCAAGCATTAGGCTAGCAGTTGTAGTGTTGCCCCATTGACTTGGGCTGCTGCTTGTCAATTTAGCATGCTGTGTTAAATTTGTTGTGGCCCTGACATGGGAAAAGCCACCTCTGGCTGTACTTTAGACTCTAGGTGGGCAGCCGGGGAGATGGTAAACTGGCAGATTAGTTGCCTGTTTATACCACCCCTCAGGCTTCCCATGTGAAAGAGGCTGAACAGAGCGGGGTCTGACCCAGTACATTCAGTGAAGTCAGTGGTTCTCAAACAGATGATTATTATATTTTCTAGACACACTTCAGTAACAACTGTATAATAAAAAAAAGCTTTGTTTTATCACTAAAAAGCAGTACTTAGGCCTCAGCCAATCAAATTTGCCTATGGTAAATCTGGCCATACATGGAGTGGGTCCATCAGGAAAGAACTGAAATCCGCTCAGTGGTTGGCCCTGTTGGCCTCCTCATACCCAGCATCCTTCACTTGAAAAATCAAAGGAGCTAGGTAGAAAATTGTCAGCTGAACTGTGCCTGAATCCAGATGGGGCTGGCTATCAAAATACTATAGGTACAGCTGGAGATTTGTCAATCCACACTGTATATCGTAAATGGTGGCATCAATTTTTTCCTTCCTTGAATGAAGAAATCTTTATATATATGGCCAGCTTTAGATGTCTTCAGTGTGCTGCAGGAAGAAAGAAGTATTTCTTAAGGGCTTATTCAAACCATCATTGTTGGCCTGTGTTGCTTAATGTAGTAGCAAAGAAAAGGCAAATATTCTATAGCGTCAGTTGACATCAATGCACTACATTTTGTGCACTTAGGACACATAGGGTAGGGTGACCAGACGTCCCCGGTTTCAGGGGACAGTCCCTGGATTGAGGACACTGTCTCCAGACCAAATCTGTCCCCGGTTTTGTCCCTTGATTGGATTTGAACAGGGGCCCAAGCCATTTCAAAGACAGTCGTACAGAATTACACACCCCCCCTCTGCTGCTCCTACTAGCTTAGGGGTGGGGGGGGGTGTAATTCCTGCTGGCATGTTCTTCTGCCTTGGCTCAAGTCCCGGCCAGCCGCCTGCCTGCCTATCCCCTTGCCTTCCCCAGTGGAGTAATCTTCCTCTGCTCAGCTCCGCTCCCCACCCAGTAGTAGCCGGGGCCCGAAGAGAGGCTATGAGGCGGGCAGTGGTGGTGACAGGCAGAGAAAGGCAGCTGAGCTCAGCTGATAGTGTCCAGCAGCAGGCACAGAGGGGAAGCGGATCCAATCATGGGGAAGCCAGTGCCTTCAAGGCTTTAGCACCGGTGTGCTTTGGGTGTCTGTGAATAGACTACATTGCACTGTGTCTGTCTCTCTGGCATAATGGATGGTATCATAACTCACAGGCAGCAGTCATTCTATCATGGCTCTGGTTGGCATTGCACTGCCACAGTGTGTCACATAACATGGCTGCTGGCACAGGGATCTGTCCCTTCCCTTAGTAAAAGCAACCTCCCCCACAGTGAGAAAACACTTGTTAGACACACATTTAACCCTTTGATTGCCCTAGATGTCAACCCCTTCCCAGTCAGTGTCATTAGTACAGTGACAGTGTGTATTTTTAGCACTGATTTCTTTATTAGTGTAACTGGTTCCCACAAAGTGTCACTTGGTGTCCAATTTGTCTGCCGCCATCTCGCAGTCCCGATATAAGTCGTTGATTGCCGCCATTACTAACAAAAATAAAATATGTCCCCGGATTTCATTTTAAAAATCTGGTCACCTTAACATAGGGGGTTATTTACTAAAGGCAAATCCACTTTTATTGTCCTTGCATGTCTCCCTCGGATCTACAACGACTGCACTTCCAAGTGCTCTTCTAGTGCAGAGTGGATTTGCCTTAAGTAAATAAACCTCCCCGTATGCATGTGGAACATGCTCTACCATGTTTCAATGCACATCAGTGTGTGACAACATAGGGCAGTGCATGGTAAGAATACTGAGTAAAAGAAAACCTTTCAGAAAAACATTTCAGAGCCATTAGAATTCGGATCGGTTGAAAAACGATCGGCCGATTCAGATTCTGTGTGAAGAATAGCTGGTTGCTAAGCAGAGGGCCAGGAAGCTGGCCATACGCGTCCTTATCAACCATGACCACCATGATTCAATACAAGAATGTTAAAAAAAACGGTGTGGGGTGTTAGGAACTGCTATGATAACCCTCGGCTATCATCTCTCTGTCAGTCTGTCTTGAGTTTGGAGAGACTTGAGTTCACCCGAATGAAATGGATGCAGACAGACACACAAGTATGGTGAAAACAGTCTCTGGCTTTACTGGGAGGACAATGAGTATTTATATACAATTCATACAAAGGGAGGCGTATATTACACAAAGAAAAAATTGCCTTGTCAGCAGTTATCTATACATTATGTCATTAATTCAAGAATAACATAACATATTAGAATGTAATTACTCAGCTTCAAGGTTACAGACGATCAATCTACAAAACAGGATATACTGCAGGATGAGATAACATGTTATGATGTAGCAAATTACATAAGAGGATGTATTTGCCGGATAAGATAGCATGTTATGACGTGATTACTCAGAAGTGACCACACAGGGTCAGACAGTGAGTTAAAGACAGGGTCAGATGAGTTAAAGGACAGAATATGTTTGTGTGCCGAGACAAAAAACCTTGTCTGCATAAACTTCTTGCTAATATTAAAGCAGCATTTTTCTTTATACAACAATATGAAATAATTAAGGATAATAGGTTCTCTACTCATTACATGGGGTCTCCCTCAAAATCCATAACAGACCCTTACCCGAGCGTGCAGCCCGGCAGGTCAGAAAAGAGGGGGGCAACTGAACCAAACTAGGCCACATGCCCTTAACATGGGGGGTGGGTGCTTTGGGGCAGGGGGGCTTTGCCCCCATGTTTTTGACAATTGCTTTAATAAAAAATGAAAAATGGTGTCTCCATTTAAATCCATTGTCAATCACGCCATGGCTCACCCGAAAAAGAGAAAAAAAAAACAATGCTCCCATCGATGTCCTCCGTTTGATGGTTCTTTTATAGGGAAGGGCAGGGCCACCTGTCGACACCACCTGGTGGCACCGCATCCTTTGGATGTCAGACTGGTGCATGCTGAGTCAGAGAAAACTATCTCTGTGCTTTTATTACTTTTTGACATTTTTTGGTGGATGGGTAGGGGTACTATGTACCTGATACTCTTTCACATGGGGGGACGGGATCTGGGGGCCCCAGGTGTTAAAGGGGACTTCCAGATTCCAATAAGCCCCCTGCCCACAGACCCCCACAACCATGGCAAACCTGGGGGCAAGTTGCTTTGGGGTGGGGGATGGAGCTCCCTATACCCCAAAGCACCCACCCCCCCCCCATGTTGAGGGCATGTGGCCTAATACGGTTCAGGAGGGGGGAGCTCGCTCACCCCACGCCCCCTTACCTGACCTGCCAGGCTGCTTGCTCGTATAAGGCCAACTACATGCCGTTTTTATCAAATTTGGCTTGTGGTTCCTCTTAAAATACTAGACCCAAAGGGCTTCGTCGACACCCCTTGACTCTGCCCCCTGCCTATCTCCGAGCACTGTCTTTTGGTTGCAACCCCTAGCCACTTCCCAGCAGTGCCCCTTTTATAGAATACAGAAAGTATTTTTTTGTGGTGATAAGTAATTTGCATTGAATCTGTTAATGATCACAAGAAAAGCCGTAAAACCGATCTCTTAGAGCCAGCAACAATGGTTCCCCCAGCAACAATAAATACCCCTAGCAACAATGGACTCTTCCTAGCAACAATAGGTCCCTCTAGCAACAATAGATCCCCCAGCAACCATAGAAACCCGCAAAAAAAAAATTGCACCCAGCAACAATAGATCTTCCAGCAGCCTGAAACAACAGACCCTTCCCTCAATAGTAGATCCATCCTAGCAACTATTTACCCCTGAGAAACATACGACCCCCCCCCCCCAGAAAAACTAGACCTCCCCAGCAACAACAGACCCTCCCTCCACCCCACAACAATAAGTCCCCCAGCCACAATAAATCCCCCAGTAGCCAGCATCAATAGACCCTACAGCACACCACAGCACACCACCCCTTGTCATTACATACATTCAGTGTTGGAGGTGCTGGAACTGTGTTCCCCTGCGTTTCTGCTGAAAGAGCCCTGACGGTCACACAGCACACAGACAGCTAGCTGGGATGACCATTCCCCTCTGCTGTTTTAGCAGGCATCATTTCCTGATGAACTGGGGTGGAAAGATTCAGGGACTGCTTTAAGGGACTGCTTTAAGAAACAGCATA